>VWPW01005241.1:2028826-2047088 GCA_013389825.1 Crypturellus undulatus | reverse complement strand
CGGCCCGGTCCGGCCCGCCCGGCGCCTTGTTCCCTGCCGCCTGCCCGGAGCTGGGCGGCCCCCGCTGCGATGCCCATCGCCTGCCCCAGCCACCGCGGCCTCCCCTGGGCACCGCGCCGAGGTGCCCCGGCCCGCGNACCGCGGCCTCCCCTGGGCACCGCGCCGTGGTGCCCGCGGCGCTCGGGGGTACCCAGAGGAGTCAAAGCTACCCCGCAGCGGGGCTGCTTCGAGCCTGTCTGCGCCCCGGCTACCACCTCGGTCGCTTTCATCCCCGGGTGCCCAATCGGTGCGGTGTTAAATCACGCAGGGACTACCCTTCCCCTCCCAAAAGCACAGACCGCGGAGCTACGCGGCTTCCTTTGGGGAGGGCAGTCACGGGCTTATTATTTTTAGCGGATGCTTTTGCCAATCTTTTTTGCGAGAACCTTTTATGAGATTTGGTAAAGATTCAGTTCACTTTAGTACCGCTAGGAAGAGCAGCCTTGGGCCAGCTCACGTGTTTGAGTTGGGGCTCTTGAAAAAAAGCCGCAGAACAAGAAGGTCGCGGATTGCTCAGATCCAGTCGAGTAAGGATTTAATAGGCTAGCACCGAGTCCTGTGTCTGGATCTTGAATTTCTGGCAGGGTTGCGCAGAGCAGATTCTTACAGATTCCTTCCGCAGGTAATGGCTTGGGCAGGCACTGTGTCTGGAGCTGATAGACTAGTGCCCGGCTCTGCGCGCCCAGAGTCGTTTCCAGGCTGAGGACACTGTGCTAATGAAGCCGAAGGGTCATGGCAGCATTCACGTTAATGGAGGAAAGCCTTTTTGGTGCCTACTGCAACTCAAACTACTAGTAAAAGCAGCAGTACAGTAAAATTTCCGTTCTCATTATCATTCTGACAATGCTAAAGTACAACCTTCTGATGCCGAGCTGTGATACGGCGCCAATTACAGGAAATGCCTTCCTCCCAAATCAGTGTTTCCTGGGCTCGCGCTCAGACAGCTGTGATACATCCACAGCGTTACTGCTCTAAAGCCCTGCGCTCGCAGGCCACAGCGAGTACAGGAATCGCCGCCTCCTCTCCCCTTCACGCCAAGCACAACCTGGCTCGTACTGCGCTATGCACAGTCTTAATGTGTCAGAATGAAGTCCTGTGCAAGTAAATCCTTCCTTACGTTTACGTTTCTGAATTACAGTTAATGTAGAAAGTATTTTCTATTTCCTTAGACATTAGAAAATTTTAAAGCTGAGCAGATACCTCTCTTGATTCTTTCCTATTTATTTTTACGAGGCTTTCAGCTATACGTGAACTCTGAATGTCCAAGTTGAGATAAACACGATTGTCATGGAGAATTTAATGACTTAGCATCTCTGTGAGATTACATCTATTATAAACACACCTGTATATTATACAGCATTTACACAAATAATATATACAATCATACTAAGAAATCTTATTTGGAGGAAATTACATATAAAATTTATGTGATTAACTGCATATATATGTAGGCCCTGATGTCTGCTTTGATTCATCTGTACTTTTCCATGCACTGAAGGTTTGGTTCCATAGATTTTTGTAAAGAGACGGCTGCATGAATGAGGGCTAACAAGCTCAGTAGGATCAGTCAGTTCCATCCTTATACTGATTAGGAAAGTATCTGCGTACATACCCTACGCTGTTTTCCTTTGTTATGTTCATTTCATTTCCTTCATTCTATGCACGTTTTTATACTTCTTTTTCTAATAAACTTTCAGAAAGCAGGTCCATGTCAAGACTGAGCTTTTAACATCAGGCAGTTATTAACTTACAAAAACAAAATTCCTGAACAATACTCTTAAAATCCAATTAACTCAGATACAACGAACAACATTTAGATACTTCCTACAAAGTTCATCCATAGAAAAATTGGCAGCACTACCTCAAAAACTGTTTTTACCTGACAGACAATAAGGAGCATTCCAGCTGTAAACGCCGTTTCTAACCTGGTAGATTTTTAAGCATTTAGTTTTCTGCCTGATTTTATTTCTTGTTCTCCTACTGTTGAGAAGGGTTTGGTTCTTAAAGCATTGAAGAGCAAATGCTGCTGCTTCCAGGAAGGTAAAGCCAGCAAGACATAGGATGTGCCATTTTTTTTGATACAGAAAGGCAAGAGGGAGCACTCTGTGTCCTGCTGCAGAAACTACCCCAGAGTGGCAAACTACACCCCACGACAATTACACCTGTGGTGCTCCTGCCAGCATCTTTCAAAAGGACATGGAGAGCCCAGAATCTGGATACACAGGGCTGGTTAAGAAATCCATTTACTCCCTCAGAATAGCTTCTGCTGCCTAGTCCTGCGCAGCACTCTGCCTGGGAGACCAAAACACACCTAGTTTTGTGTCCGGACTCCTCAAGGCCTAGGCTGCTCAGCCGTAGGAGTGTTTGCAGATTGGTGATTTGATTTTCTCAACACAGCTACTTGGCAGACAGCTGTACAGTCAGGGTGTTATGTAAGCGAAACACTCTCAGAAGATCATAAACGCGCGGTGTGTTTGCACGTGCATCCTAATTTCGGAAGGGGGTGCATCCAGACAGCAATGGAAACAGCAGCGCGCAGGCCCCTGCAGAGAGGAGCCTTTGGGAACATCTTTTTTGCTCCTTGTGGTGGCGTTCAGCCGCTGCTTGCCCTGCTTCCCGGGCAGTGCCGGCGAGCCGGGAGCAGCGGGCTGGCGGCAGCGCTGCTCACCTCGAGGCAGCCCTGACCTCTCGGCGGCCGGGGAACGCGACGAGGCTCTGTGGAGAAACAGCTCTATCTGGTGGAGGGAGCCTGTAAGATCCGCCCGGCACCGCGACCGGGCTTCGCGCAAGTACTCGCGCCGCAGCTCCCGCGGCCCTGGAGGGGCCCGAGGCGGGTGGACAGCTTGGCTGGGTTGTCAAGAGGCAAGAGTGGGGTTTTTCGTTGTTTGCTTGGGGTTTGATATATTTTCCGCACGGTCCCAATGGTCAAGTCGGTGGTCAACAGTAAATAAAACAGGGGGCTGTACCTATCGTCGTCATTCTAAAACTAACGCTTGTGTCGGTTCCTGGTGCTCTCCTGAAGAACTGCTTCAGTCTTGGAGAACTGTTGGCATATTTCAGGTTGTTCCAGGTAGGTAATCTGAGAGAATGAAAAGGGATTTAGTTTGGCTTTGCTTTTTAAAGGAGCATCATTTCTGAAAGTTATACTAAACCAGGTAGTTACACATGAAAAAAATCCAGGCTTGCATGGAAGGAGAGATTTTTCTGAAACACCTCTATGTCAAAGTGGAATAAAAGCCAGACTCCAAGCTACAAACAGTATGAAATTTGACTTTTGTTTCTGAATCGAAGCTTCCATGCTAGACATGAATATATTCGAAGCGCTGTGTATGTGAAGATGTTCACTAATACAAGTACTTCCACTGAATTCCTTTGAACTTACTGGATCTGTTTATACAAGAGAAATAGTTGAGTATTAGTGGGATCAGCCCCTTCCTGGCATGAAATCACTGGAATCAAAGACTGCCAGTGAATGCTAATAACCTTTGGAAGTCAAATGATTATTTAGATATTTAACTTTGGACTCTCAGATACAAAATGAACATCCTCAAGAACATTTTCACTCCTTTCATGCTACAGAGGATCTTTTGGGTACACCAATATCTCCTTCCTCTTTTTTAAAGATGAAGGAAAATCCCAGCTTCACTGAGCTTGGTCAAACTGCCAACACCACTCTGACAGCTCCTCTTGTGTCCGGCCAGTTCCCTAGTAATTTATTCTTCACTGCAAAGCACGTACCTGAGGAAGTTACTTAAGGCACTCCTAATGTTCTCTGTGAAATGTCTTAGCAAAGAGGATCTTTTCAATGTGAGATTAATGCTCTCCAACTCTCTCTCTAGTTTAATTTTACTTTTGGTACTCTTCTCGGCTTGTTTTAGAAGAACATTAAACTAAGCCTCAGTTTGTTAGCTTTTGTTGGGGAGAAAACTTTTAGACTATATCTGCATTGCAACTGATAGGGGCTTGCAGGATCCTCAGCTTTAAAGTACCACATTCTGGCAGACATAGTGATATGGTGACATCGGTGCAAGGTCAACTAACTAGTCAGCTTATGATCTCAGGTGGCTGGCTTGCTAGCCAAGACCAAACCCCATGATATCATACCTTCTTGGCTGCTCTTAGCTGAGCCAGACAGATTAGAGCCAGCTTAGGCATATCTGCATGTGCTACAAAAACATACTTCCAGTTACAGAACTTATGCTTAGGTCATATCTCGACTACAGACTTCTGGCTTACCTAGTCAGGGCCATAGAGCAGTACGAGCCCAGAAAAACACAGCTGCGCCAGGGGCTCTTACCAGTATATATACATATATGTATATGTAAATATATATATATATATAAAGGTATACATAACACACACACATATATAGAATATATATAAAAACATTTTCTTGTGGACATTGTGGACAGTGATTTTATTATACTGGTCTAAAAAGTTCTAGCACTGTAGCAGCTCACTGCTAAAATAGAGCACTATCCCTATACTGGAAATGTGTCCCAAACATAGGCTTAGGCTGAGTCTAGTACCTGTTGGCAGCACTCACTGTCGGTTTGCAGTTCAAAGCATTGTTGCTACTCTAGAGGTGGAGCTGTTGGAGAAGCTCGTGCAGTGTAAAACCCAGATCTACTCTCTACCAAACGCATTTAGTTTTCAGCCTTCACTAGAGAACTTAAAACAAGTTAATTGGGCAGGAAAGCTTGCAGTTTGCTGACATTGCTCTGGACTATAATAGGAGTCTAACTGTATTCTAACTCAATAATTCGTTGTTCTTGCTGGGAATAATATTGGGACAGAGGATGAGGAGCTGCACCACCTTGGAGAGAACTGTGAAGTGCTCGTGCATTTTGGAATTGGTTGATATTTATCCATGTTTCTGTTTGCTTTTGCTCTTATTTCTGCTTTATTTCTATCAGTACAATACTACAGTATTATTTCTGATGGAAACTCTCCCTCATTTGAGATGGACCTCCACAGAAGGCATCCTCCCAGGGAATCTGAGAGTGCATTTTCCTCCAGGAAATGGAATTTTCTCTCAGTATCCTAATAGAGTACAGGGAGTGCCCACCATCAAACCCCCGGCAAGATTCGGCATATTCCCTCCAGAACAGCCTGCAACTCTGGAAGGCCTACTGTTTCACTAAAGCAGACACACAAGTTTATTTTAATGACAACGTAACTGATCGTGCAGCTATCCTGTAAAACGTTAATGGGTTCGAATTACTGGAGTTGGGGAGGACAGGCTGTTAGTCTGGTTTATTGAGACATTGCTGGGAAGTCTGCAGTACCTCTCACCGTTACCTGTGACACTCCAAGGCAACTTGTTACACAGTTGGTAAATTGTAGCAGAATGTGTCCAAGTGTGTCCAAGCTGTGACTTTCAGTATGAGCTGTTGCTATTTTTTAACAATTTTAATTCATGCATCAGTTGAATCAATTAAATATACATATAAAAAAAAGAAAATGCTTTTCAAAAGTACATGATTTTAAAGGGTTACGTTTTGGAAGTGACTCTGAATTCTGAGTGCTTTAATTGTGGAAAATCTGACTGGAAATATCTCAGCTATCTCAAGTGGACTGTTTTGAGAACACAGTCCAAATCACCTGCTTAAAATCACATGTGAAATCATTAAAAAAGTCATTAATAAAACTGTATCCCATGGTATAGGCCTTCCAGCGGCCTTTTCTCACTGCAGTGTTCAAGAAATCAAACTTTCTAAAGTGAGAAAGTAATACAAAAATAAGTGATTTAATGATTTACAGTATTTACAGTATTGTCACTCAGGACATGTAGAGCACACTGAGCTTTGTTCTTTACCTGGCTTCATTAACAAGATTCAGTGATAACAAAAGCCCCCAAATTCTTATGTATGTGCAGAATATTGCACTTAGAAGTGTCAGAGTTCAGGACTCTGCAGCACACATATTCCTTTGCATCTCTTTGGAGAACTGAAAGGTAGTATCTAGCTATGCAATTACAAAAGGTATAGGTGGCAGTTTAAACTTTCTAAGATATGAACACTCTCATAATGGTTGTTTCTCTAACATACTTCCCATAAGAAAAGGAAGGGAGTCAATGCGAAAATACATGGGTGGTATCAGCTGGTGGGCAAGTAGGAATATGTCAGCAGACTGTATCTGCACAAAATTTTAAGGTGTGGACAGACAGAAAGGTCTTTTCCCACAGGCTCACGCATTAGGAGCCTCTGCTGTCAAATGCAGAATAGGAAACATCCGACTGCTAAACAAACATGATTCATGACGTTAGAGTTCACATAAGGAACGAAGACTTAAAGGATCAGCTGGCCATAATTACTCCTCCACAGTTTGTTTTACTTTTCTTTTTGCTCTTCGTGTTTGTGAGCATGGTTGTGATTTGTCATACGCCACTAGTCTTCTGCGTTTACACACCCACCGTGTACTCACCCCATGATCTGTCCAGATAAATCTTCATCTCTTTTACTTAGTCTGCTCTGTACTGTACTGTACATTATGAAACTTTCATAATGAAATCAACACAAAGAATTTATTCCATAAACATAATCCCAGTCTCTTCTCATGCAGCATGAGAGGGGCAAAAAGCAAGGGAGGATGCGATCCTATGAAGCAGAACACTTCTTGCAACAAAGTGCATGATCCACTCCCATTAAAGTTAGTCATGAGCTTCTGATCCTGAGAAAAGCCTTAAGGATTTGAGTTATTATTACTGAATTGGGATTATGCCTCTATAACCTCACAGCTTTCCACAGAATTTTCATATGTCCTTAAAGCATCCTTCTTGACTCTCATAACATTTAAATTTTAGAATTTGACACCCATTCTGTAAAGACAAAGACAATTTAATTGAATCTAATTAGAAAACTGTTTTTCTCCCTTATGAAAAGTCAAGGAAAATCTTTGTTTTTTATCTGATACATATAAAAATAAATCTGAATTTACTGTATTTATTTCTTGTTCTGGACATAACTATCAATATAACTCTACACCATTATAATTAAATCTACATATATACATATATTCATTGAGTTATATATTTTCATTGATTATTCTACAGTGCTATTCACCAAAAATACTTCTCATTTCTAATATCAATATAAATGAAAGAGTCTTTGGGAGCTTTTTAGTGTCAGGGGTTTTAACTGATATGTCAAAAACTATTCCTGGATGTAGGAAATCTGGTATTCCTAACCCATCCTTAGTGGAAGAGCAGGAATGTCTGGTATTACTCACCCATCCTTAGTGGAAGAGCAGGAGAGTCACTGCATCTGGACGTCTAGATGTGATGCTTGAAAAAGCCACAAAGAAAAGACATTAATGTTTCTGCTTTTGAATTTCTCTATTATTCTTGTAGGTATCATAGTTTGTTTGTCTACTCCTTAGAGTACTTCATAATTCTTCAGTAAATAAGCAATAAAATGCATATATTCCCTTGGATCATGTAGTATTCTTTGCTTCACTTTCATTTTTCCCCATTTAATTTATTTTAGTGATTGTTTATAGTGCCATCTGCATATCCACATATCCCTTTCAAAGTACGGAGATTTCTGTTTTGTACTTCTATGTTCCAGTATATATTTAACATGTTCACACTGTAATATTTAGCCTTGTTACAAATGTTGTTACTTCATGTATTAGATTAAATGCATGCTTATAAATTAAAGAAACACTTCTGGAATATATCTTCCTCCAGCATGAGGAGGAAGCTTAGACTTATTTCCAAAATACGCAAAGGTGTTGTATGCAGTAGGAAGTAATATAGGAGAGAGGAGGGAAAAGGACTATAAAATCAGGTATATATTTTTTTCTTAATTTAATAAGTTTTGCAGGAGCAGCTGTTATATAATCAAAGTAGAATTTTATCTTACTTCTAGCATTTTCATAACTTTTAGAAGTTTCATGTCTTCTTGAATGAAACTTCTCTAGTTTTTCCTAACCTTTTATTTTAATATATAAAGGTTTGAGTAATATCATTCCAGACGTTTTTTGAGGCATGCGTGGATTAATATCATAACCCTTTTCAGATGTTCCAATGGCATAATTAATGCCTGAATATTTCAATAATGGCAGAGGACAGAAACATCACACCCAGTTTGTTTATTTTTAATTTTGTTACGATCTCAGGCATGTCAAACCTGGAAAAACCAATATAATTGTTTCAAAGTTATGAGTTTTAAATGAGACATTTTGCTCAAGAAAGCTTTGACTGAATTTCTTGTTCTTATCAGTCTAAAAAGACAGAAGCTAACACTTGCAAATGCATTTAGGTACATAAACATTCAAGTTCTCTAAAGGGCTGACAATGATCTCAGTTAGTCTCCCATTATACTTCATGCCTCTTATAGATAGAGCACTTTATTGAGATATAATGAATCTCAACACCTAATTTCAATTTTTTTTTTTTTTTTTTTAGTTTTGAAAATAATTCAGATGACTTCTGCTCACTTAGAAATTTAGGTCTTTATCCTATTTTTAAATGCATGCATGAAGCCATCAAGAAAACAGAAAAGTTGGAAAATTATCCAGGAGGGAAAGAGTTGAAGAATTTTGAGGTTTGGGCTTTGGGGGTAAAGACTGAATCCTGTTTCAATCTTTAGGTCAGGAATGGAACAGTTAAAAGTCTTCACTGAAACATAATCCTCCTTACTTTGGCAACACAAATCTACAGATGAGACATAGTTTTCAGATAGATATTGGAAGTCAGCAAGCTGTGACATATTGCCGCCCGGGCCTTTCAGCCCAAGTACAATGCATCATTATGCATGTATGCATGTATGCATGTGTGCAAGCTGATCCACAATTTTATGTAGACCTTGCTTGATAGGTAGCTTGCGTTGAAAAAAAACATTCCACAGGGAAAAATCACATTACTGTATTGGAAAGGTACAAATATTCCAATCTCAAGAGTTAGGAAATAGAGGATTGATCTATATTGTATGATTAAGTTAAGTCTGTTCCCTGGAATTTTCATGGATAGGAGTGCTTTCCAGATTTGTCCTTCAAACAGTTGTTCAACTATCAACTGTCGTATCCACCTATGTTATTCTGCTTTACAACCTTCCCAAAGATCCCAGATCTTCCCAAAGCCCTCCCAGGAGTCTATATCAAAAAATTATGGAGGGCCCTTAAATTCCATGGAGGGCCCTTCCAAACTCTGCAAGAAACTCACCCAGTACCTGCCAAAATCTAGATCCAGCACTACCGGCAAACCAAACAGGTGAAAGCTTACAAGAGTTTGTGACTCAGCAAAGAGTGAAAGTTTATATACACTTAGATTATTTAGTTTATTTTCTCACATTCCTGTGATAGCCTTCAAACATGAACCTCCATATTACTTTGTATGGTAATCATCCATATTAAAGCAATTTTTGCTAGATTGATACTGCCAGATGATAGCTGATAATAGCCTGCCCTCTAGTAATCATCAATTTAAATAGTAGTTTGACCATAAAACTTTTTTTTGGATTGGTGAAAAATGGTGCTAAAATAATGTTTATACCCATAAAATACTAGAGTCAGGTCACAAAGAAGAGTTTAAAGGGGAAATAATGTCACTATTCTTTGGTATTCTGTGTACTTACATTTGGGATATTATTAGTGGGCTATTGGTTTATTGACCATCAAAAATATTTATTGCTGTTGTTACAGAAACAACGCTACTGAAGTACAGGTAGTTACCCATTGTCACTTCCTTTGACAACATGTTGAGAATAAAAATGCTTATGCTTCTGGGAACTAATGTTGAATTGCTGCAAACTTATTCAAACGAGAGGAGACAAAACAAACAAGTTAGTGTGATTTTGTTTCTCCCAGGGAGCCTGCTTTGTTACCTGCTTTCTTGTCGCACTCCTGTCAGGTCTAATAGCACAGGCATCATCATCTGCTCTGAATTGTCTTCACAGTTTGCCTTGCCTTTTCCAGCAGTCAAATCTTCAATCACAACCTGCCCAATTTACAACTGAGCATCACTCTGCGTTTTTGGCTGTGATGATAGATGAATCCCTGCACCACTCCTATTCCTTCGCAAGGCTGCAAGGATCTGTGTAGGCTTTTACTGAAGCTTTGTCTATGACAGCATCCTGCTCGCTCTCATGATTCATTCCCTTTCTCATATATTTTCCCTTTCAGGTTCCTACACAGCCCATCCCCATTCTACCTACACCCACCTCTGGGTCACTCGACTTCAAGCAGTCAAAGCTCCTTTCTTACATTTTGATTCAAATCCTTTGGTGTTTTTCCAAAGCCACCTTTATTCCTAGGAGTTCCCTGGAGACAGACGCCAATCCACACATTGTTCTGAGAAACCTAAAATTCTCCTTTGCTGTGACACCTACAAACACACGCAGAGCATTGCTCTGCATTTGATCCGTTCTCTGGCACCCGGCATGGCAGGACACTGCTCTCCAGCACCGTGGCTCCCAGAGGTTTTGATAACAGTAAACGGTAAAAGGACTGAATCAAGGAAAGAGATTTGTATTCTTTCCTGAAGGTTCATATGCAACAGAGATCTAGACAGGAAAATTTAAATTAGAATTAGAATTATTAATTAGAGATTAGAAAAGAAAAAAAAAAAGGCATTTTCAGCCTCTTAGGTATTCCTTATGTCTTCTGTACTCCTTGCATGTGAACTTGCTAAGTCCATACCAATAAAAAGTATAAAGGATGAGTAGACTTTTTATTTTTTTCTGGAATTAGTAAACAAAAACACCACAGTTAATAGGCTATAGCTCTTCTCCTTTACTGAGTGGCAGAGATTATTGAGATTTTTGCAAATATAAACTCCAAAATATTAATCAGTGTCCCCTCCTACATGCAAAATGGTCTTCAGGATAGCTGGTAACATCTTGCCTCCCAAACACTGGTCATAAATTTAGTATCACTTCTGACTCTATCTTCTAGCAATTCACCTCACTTTTACTGTCTATAACTGCCACTTTGAAGAGACCTTTAAAAAACTGCAAGTTTCAAAATAATGTGGTATTATTGAATACGGTATAAATACCGTATTCAACTCCCCATGGTCACCTAACTGCATTGTTATGGATTCACAAATCTTAGAAATAAACTCCTAATAAGAAGCAATTGCATTATGGTATTACAGTGTTCAGGGAAATGAACATAGTTTTCTTCACCCAGGAAAGCTGAAGTGGGCAGCTAAAATGAGAACTAAGCGGTTAGCTCACTGCTAATGGAAGAACACTTCATTTAGGAATGCGGGGAAGTGTAATATGTCAAGCATATCCTAAATTAAGTTGCATGGCATCGCAAAACTATGCCTGCAAAGTCATAGTGTGTATATGGGTGGGAGTCAGCAAATAGACGTGGTGGAAGCTCAAAGTTCCTCTTTAAACTTGTAATGTGTTCACTGGTATTTTATTTATAGAAGCAATTATATCTGGCTATATATAGTTGTTTTACAGAAATAGCAGCTAAGTTTTATGTGTCAACATTCTCCTTTCGTTGGAATTTTTGAAATTGCTGTCAGAGAATGAATGATCTGCTTTGGTGCAGGATAAGAAAGCAACAAAGCCCGTCCATTTTCTAGGCCTGTTATTCCTATTAAAGCAGAGTTGCTGGCTCACTCTTTCTTGAACCGAACAACATCACTTCAAAGTCAGCATAGAGGAGGCATTAAATATGTTTATATTACCTCCAAAGTTTGGCCTGGTTGCAAAATACTGTGTGTGCTTCAAACTGAACAGATATTGTGACTGAGCCTGCAGGACTGACCATAATAACTGAGAAGAATGGTCACTAGGATTACTATCTGAACCATCTTCAAAGTATTTTTAACAAAATTGCAGGCTGCCATACAAGTAAAACTACTTAACTGTTACAACTACCATCAGAAAACAAGCTGTAACTTCACTACAGGAAGGCCATGTCACGGCCTAGCATGATATCCAGTGATAGCTGCTGGCTGCAATAATCAATTGCAGACCTCCTGGATCTAAAGAAAAGAAAAAAAATATTCCCTTCAGCAAAGAGTAGTGGCTCTCTCAGATCAAACCTGGGATCAGACTGATCAATCCTCAGGCTCAGCTCTGCTGAAGACAGTGGCATTTCAGGCATGTGATAGAGGCTGTAATGACTCTCATTTTGCTATTTATAGTTATGTGGACTTGTCCACATATAAAAAAAAAAAACACTCTAAGCATGTTTGCTCCTGAAGATGGGAAAAGAGAGAAAATGCTGACTGGGAAATAAAGAAGTCCTCCAAATGAAAATTTTGTGTCATGATAGCTAGTACTATGACTAAACTTTGACTATACACAAACTTTTTTTTTTCAAAATAATCCACAGACTGTTTGGTTGGAGTGGTTTGGGTATCTCTCTATATCTCAACAACTGCTGTGCCAATAGGTAGCAGACAAATAGCAAACAGCAGATATTGTGACTGTGCATGCACAGGCAAGAACTGGTCACATTTTTATGACAGAAGTTGTCCATGGAAAAAGGCACAAAAAATGACATCATATTCAAAGTTTCCAAGTGGAATTTAACAATAAGATTATTTTTGACAGGACTAGAAAGTTTAAAATTTTATGATATAAGACTTTTATACTGAAATAAAGAGATTTACATCCATTTTTTATTAACTCACTGAACTAAGAAGTTATTTTGCCAGACTTTTCAATATTTCACTTTTTTTTTGGAAATTTTAATGAAAACAAATGACAAAATATCCAAATTACAGATGGATGTGATGTTTTCGGCTGCCCTCTACTACCAGTACAAAGTGCCTTCTAGGCTCGGATAACTCCTACTTACTAAAATCTAATATTCTTATGGAACCTCCCTTATGTACTAAGATCTGAGCATATCATAACTATTATTTATGCTCACACAGCCTTCTAGGAAACACAGGAGTCCATTTTACCGAGGAGGAACTGAGGCACAGAAGGAATAACTCATCAAAGGTCGCACAGGGTATCTGTAGCAGAGGAGGAAACTGATACTGGGATTTAGATTCCTGTTCCCTAGATCTAGCCCTTTCATATCTTGCTGAAAGCATCTGATCAATTTGTAAGCACTTAAACTGCAATTTGAACAGACAGGAATAACAGAACGAACGTGTTTTGTGGCCTGTCTGCTTGACAACATCATCTTCTGCTTTTATCAGTTTGTATGTAACAAGACACAGAGCCCCGTGAATGCCTAAGGTCTTGACCTGGGTGCTTCTATAAACAAACTGGAGAAAAATAAATGCTAATAGAGAATACAGACATGTTATATCCTTTCCGTCCTTCCATGCAGCCAAACAAAAGCCTGTTTTGTAAACTCTGACTTGTCTCTGACAAATAATAATAAAATAAATAGGGAAAAATGCTTTCATGTGGATAACAGTACAGAAAGAGAGGATTTTGCTATTTCTGTTATCTAGCTTTGAGTAGACTGCCTTAATCCTGACTAAATTCCCCCCAGATGTGATGACTTCTAAAAAGCCCAATATAATATTGTATAGCCAATCAAAAGGTTCACTATAATCTTAAGCATGCTTATTTACAGAAACTAAAGGTAGAATTACCCACTGTTGTTTCCTGAGAGATCTCTGCTTCTGCTGAATAAAATTTGTCATTCCTGAACCAAACGGTGGTTTACGACCAATCACTCTATCACTGCTGGGCACAGCACAGCACCTACGGGTAAGAGGCAGGGGTGAGGACGCCGTCACACTGTATTTTTGTGCACATAGAGCAGTGAGATTGTGTCTCTCGCAGAGGCCTTTCAGCCTGAAGACAGGAAGCCCATTCTAAGAGAGGAAGGAACAGAAGAATCCCAAAACAGATGGGGATTACAAAAGCACTTTGAAGGCATACTGGAATGACAGGCTACGGAGTCGGTTACACCACTTGCCATGCTCTTCCAAGCCTTGTAGACAAGGAAGAATTGATGAGGTTTTAGAGCAGGATATATACTTTTTTTTTGGTGGATGCTCTTATGTCAGCACTTGTTTGCAAGAGGCCTTTGCTATTTAATTGTTTTTCTTTTTTTTTTGCCTTTTTTTCCCCCTTCTGCAGGGCTACAGGGAGGTGCAGACGAACGCGAGGAAGCTCTGCTCGTGCTCTGAGCTGCCCAGACATCAGCCTGCTTCCGTCTGGAAGATGTAGAGTCATGCTAATGTGGCTCCCTGCCCAAGCTAGCATACCCTGCCTCTCTGCAGGACTTATTAGCTTAGGCTTGTGCCTAATAATCTTACTTCTGGACTGGGGCCTGGCTACGTGTGACAAGCTCAGGGCATGGGCAGGATTCTCATGTCTCTCTGGCCCTCTCTTACAGCTTTGTTTCATTACATTTGGTTACCTTTTGTTGAGGAAAGGACTGATAAAAAACCATTCTCTTCTCTCTATTGCACTCCTAATGAAATTTTTGTCAGTCTGCCAAGATGATAACAAAACACATGAAAATCTCAGAGTTCAGCTTACACCATCACCGAAGCAGCAGCAAGGGCCGCAGAAGAAGCTAACTCAGGAGCTGCCAAAGTGCTGAGGCAGGACAGAGAGGTATGGATTACCGTCTATATGAAGACTGAATACAGACCATATGACCCTCTGCATGTTCCTGCAACACAGCCAAGAACCAGGTTGCATTCTCTCATACCATAACTAATCTAGCATCTGCCCCACACAGCCAATTTCCTGTCCCCTTATGGGGAGCACTGTGAAGACCTGGATTTCCTCCAGCTCTTGAAGAGGAGAGAGAAAGACCCAGCACATGGCCCCCCTGGCTCACCTTCCCTCCTGACATTTCACATGGCATTAATTTTCCAGTTCCTAGAAAAAGAGAGAAAAGGGCAGCTATGCTAGGTTTCTTTCCACTGACTACCATTACAACCACGAATCCATTACTGCTACACTAAGATGACAAATTTCTTCAACTTTGTCTACTGTGGAAAAGATACAGGATTCAAGCCCCATGGGTGACATGGGATAAGGAAAAACTGCACTCAATTTAGCTTTTACTTTTCTATAGAAATTTAGAAGTTGCACTTAACCCTATTGGAATGCCACTGGGATTGCAAAGTTAAGCACTCAATATGGGAGAATAGTGAGAATTCGGGATGTTCATATGATTTTAATTTTGCCTCCTTGCGAATACTGCATTGTGATATTTTCTTTTTTCTTTCTTTCTTTATTTTTTTTTTTACCATGGTATGCCTACCTCTATCAGTAAGGAGCTGTGCATAGAGTCACAATTACTCGAGTAGCTCCAGGCATGGCCTTTCGCTCGGATTTGCAGCCTAAGTAAGGTTCTTTTAACACAGTTTTTAAATAATATATCACACACAAACACACACGTACCCCCCTCACACACACACACTGGATAACATTTACATAGTTGTACATAGACAAAGGATTTTACCGTGGATACACCTATAATATCTTTTGCAAGCGAGTATACACTTATTTCCTCCACTGTGCACACTGGTAAGAAGCCATAAAAGCTATCTAAACCCTGCACAAAGCTGCAGCTCATACATTCTCCATTAGCAAGTTCTGTAATTTCAGGCTAAATGATGCACTAGCTATGGCTGCACAGGTTTTGCTCAGCTCAGAGAACAGATGGATCTTTTGCTTGTAAAACACCATATAGGCTTACCTTGCGCTGAAGAATTTTTAAGCCCAAGCGTGGGAATGCATTTTATTCATTCTATTCAGGGCAATACTTCAAAAAACTGTCTTTTATAACCCTCTGAAATGTGAGGAGTAATCTATGTTTAAACTTAGCCATATGCATTAATCTGCCTTTTTTTTTTTTGACTCTTTTGCTTCCCCGAATAGAGATAAATTTAAGCACATGCTTTCCTGACTGGAACTCTAAAAACATTAACATACCTGACAGTGATTTACTGGTGTCGAGTCGAGCCCCATCGAAGAACAGTTACACACCGAGCAAGCATTACATCTGGGACAGTAAAAGGCATCTCACTTTGTAACTATACTGCACTGTGCTAGAAAGCAAATCCTACATATTTATGAGAGGAAAAAGCCTTGCATTATTAGATCAGATTTATTCAAAATGATTCAAATTAGGGAGTTTCAAGTTTTATATTCTTAACTTGAATTTACAACTGGTGGGTTCTTTGAACTGAACTCTGAAATAATTGGGTAAATGCCTTTTTAAAGGTTTAGAGAAATGTCAGGCTTAATCCTTTGCAGCAGGGGTCACTATAAACAAATCTAAAAGAACCTGCCAGCGTAGAATACATATGCCAGAGCAGATAGTAAAGTTACTGAGTGTAGATAAGGAACAGTGCCACAGTAGGCAAACATGAGGAAAAAAAAGCAAACATTTTTATAAAGATAATTTCCCTAAAATCAGCTGTATAGGCTTAGCTCATCCTTACAAGAATGGTGACCTAATTTCAAACTATTTATAGAAAAGAAATGAAGTTGACTCCATGATATGTACTTAGATACAGGAATTTTAATGCAGTGCATCAAAGGAGTCAGATGACATAGTATTTTTATATTAAGCACAAAATTTCACAGCAAGTATTACGAAATATAACCAGACCAACTATTTAAATATGCTCTTAAAGCTATTTATAGTCACAATCTTAATCAGTGCACTGAGTGCACTATATTTATAACTGTATTTAAAGGCTGCTTTCACGTGGGTATAACAGCAACGTCTGCTCTGCAGTACAAAAATTCAGAACCTCACCTATTGCAAATGAAGATATTTCAATTGAAAAACTCTTCCATGGTTTCTAATATGATTTCTTAAGTGTGACATTACCTGGTTAAAATACAGCAGTTTGGTCTTAGCAGGGGATATTTCCCTGTTACTGAAGTACTCTTTGCTGCTGTTCTTACCAGTACAAAAATCCAAGTGAATTGGAGTGAGGGCTCTGATCCCTCAAACTCTTATACTCCTGACTACCTTTGAACACGTGAACATTTCTACACAGACCGCAGAATCAGACCCTTGGCTTGTGCAAATCCGACGCCCTATTTAAATCAACAGAGCTGTGACAGTTTATATCAGCTGATATAAATTTCATTTGGCACGTTCTTTTGGCTCTGCTCGCACAGCCCCATGCATAATGACAAGTACGTGCTTCAGTCTCTGTCGAGGCCCTCAGAAAGCTATATAGAGGTCAGGTAAGCTTCACGGAAAGAGAGAGACTGCACCGAACATTATTATTGTGTTTAAAGTCATTCCAGGCCGGTAAGCACACATTTATTATAAAGTCAAGAAGAAAAACTATGAATTATTTAAGTTTATTACACCTTGGTTACACTTAAGAGGGTACCATTCCAAGACTTGAAGCTGGTAGTTATGACCACAAGTTACAAATATTTATGATACAAAGAAGGAGACCTTTTACGGTAATGCAAGTTTAAAAGGAGGTTTCAATGGAATAACCTACTTGCAACATTCTTATAATGACAGAAAACTAGGACCCACTAAATTTTGCTTATGAAATGGGCTTCATAGGGTCCTTGCTGAAAGTTAATTTAGTACATTCAGATGAAAACATATGTAAGTAAGAAGGTTACAGGGAAACATAAATTTGCATGAAATTTAAGACAGCTTGCTTCCACTTTGGCAATTTTTTTCCAGCATTACAGTGCAAATGCTTACAGCTACGAGGACAAATAACAGATCCTAGTCTGCATGAGGCAAAGGAACATGAACATATCCAAAATGTGTTTGCATCTGCTTGCTCCCATCTACACCAGTGGACAGAGAGACTACCTTACTGTAGCATCTCTGCTTCACACAGATATGTTTTTTCCTTCCCAACGTCCTTACGAAAAATAATCATCCTCATTTTAGACAGAAAGAGACGATGCACAGATAGGAGCCTCTGATCCAAAGCCGGGTGGAAGCAGTGGAAACATTCCCAATTTGCGACTGCAGGCGCAGGGCTGGGGTTCAGCAGAAGGGTATTTCAGAGCATTGCCCTCACTGGCCCCAAGGGATCCGAGGGCCTCCTGCGCTGGCACTTCACACTTCCCGGCCATAAAGCACAGGGAATGACTTTCCCCTTCCCCAAGGGGCTTTGGGGAACAAATCCTTTGCTGGGAACTGCCTCAGGGTCATAAAAATACAGGAATTTACTCAAAATTGCCAAAGATATAAGAAGATGTGTGTATGTGTATTTATATCAAATATATCAGCAGTGACCAGCTCCGGCCGGGAGCGGGGCGCGAACCGCGGCCGCCCGAGGCCGCAGCGCCCGGCGGCGCCCCCTGGAGGCGGCGCGGGGGCGGCG
>VWPW01005241.1:1996084-2028573 GCA_013389825.1 Crypturellus undulatus | reverse complement strand
GGCGCGCCGCAGCCCGCGCTGCGGGCGAGGCCAAGCGAAGGGGGCAGCGCTGCGAGCGCGGGGCCGCCCTGCCGGGCTGCGCTTTGTCTCGCCGTGCGCGTGGAAAGTGCCCTGTTCCGCCCCGTGCCTGGGAGGAGGCGGACGCGTCCCTGCTCCTTGGAGCCCCGCGGCGGGTTCGGCCGCCGAGGGGCCCTCGCGGGGCAGCCCCGGCTCCGTGCGCCGCTGTCGCCGCGCGGAGGGGACGCGTCCCGGTTGCCCTCCGCGCAGAGACCGCCCCTTGCAGCGGCTGGGGAGCTGCCCCACGGCGGGGTCGCAGGGCTGGAGCACGGGCGTAGCCGTGTGTTGTGTTAGGGAATCACTTGGTGGATGAGAAGCACCGTCTCCCCCCTTGGTGTGCGATGGTGTTGGCTGTTTTCATAGGTGATGGGAGGGTTTAATCATTTGAGATGGATTTAAAAAAAATACATGGAAGTGTGTGTGTTCATATGTCCAGGAAGTAATTAGATGTTAGTTATCAGCCTAGGACGTAGGACTTGGATATGCATTTTTCCTGCTGTTCCCACCTCTTTTGATTCAGTGATAGATTGCTGCCTAATGCAGGTCCCTCTCCTCCACGGGGAGCGGTTGTTCCTGGAACAGATTAAGGATAGTGTGTCCTTTCTAAAGGTGCGATAGTGGTTGTCATTTTGGTATTGCTTTGTCATATCTCCTAATAATTGCAGACCTTTTTGTTTTTGATTAGCACTAGGTGCTGCTTCCCCGTGTATGTGCCCTCTCCGTCTCTTTCCTTCTGACTGCAGTTTTTCACATTGCTCTGCAGTCCTCTGATTTGTGCCTGTGACTCCTTTCCCAGGCAGCCCTGACTGGCTGTGTGCAGGAAAAGTCCTTGGGAATCTCTTGCGCCAGGCTTTCTGAGCAAAACTTTATGGGAACTCTCCATCACTTCAACCTCAGAAGGATTCCAGTAAGTTGGAATTATACTTTAAAGTTCAGTGGATTTGTTGCAGGTGATTAAAAACTGTCTGGGATAGTAAATCAATTT
Source organism: Crypturellus undulatus (assembly GCA_013389825.1). Classification (NCBI taxonomy): domain Eukaryota; kingdom Metazoa; phylum Chordata; class Aves; order Tinamiformes; family Tinamidae; genus Crypturellus; species Crypturellus undulatus. The sequence continues at coordinate 2,027,531 of VWPW01005241.1, read as the reverse complement.
CAACTGTCATTTCCTGTTCACTGCTGACAGTTCACTCACATTTTGATTTCTCCTTATAACCTTATAATACCTTAAAATGGCAAACAAAATGAAGCTGTTGGAAGCTTATGTATTGAAGTGGGTCATTCAGCTGCTACTAGTAACATACTAAAATTTGTTCATTGTGAGATGCATAGTGCTTTTTCTTTCCTGCCCTGGACATTCGGTGTTGTAATAAATTGTTGTTTGGCTTCTACTATGTCATCTAAAGCAGATATGTGATTTCAGGAAAGGCCTAAATGCAAAACTTTGTTATCTTCGCTTCAGTTTGTAAAACCAGAACATGCAGAGCAAAGATGCAGGAATTTTCTACATAAACGCAGAAGAAACACATTACTTTCTATTAATTCAAAAAGAGCTCTAAAGGTTTTCCTGCCTTTTCTGCTAGAGAGATTTTTTTTTTTCATAGGTACTGAAATTAAATAAATTTCTAAGTGTATGTGTGTGGTTGTTTTTTAATGCTGTGCCTTCAGCAAAGAGAAACAATAACTGTCTGATTTGTATTTCAATCAAATTAATGATACTTAGATCTATATTTTCTTTATGAGGAATTTGTGAGCTATGTAGTACAGTTTTGAGATTTGCATTTATCATAGCGGCATCACTTAGTTATGTTGCAAAAGTATAATATATTCTTTAACTTTTAAAAATATGATCTTATTTTCTGGAATACACTGTAAAAGATGTGGCAATCTGTTAACATTACTGGAGCAATTTCTGATTTTGAAAATTGTTGCTCTAATGATTTAGTTACAAAAGAGCCTAGTGATAGCACTGGGTTTTATTGGTTAGGGAGGACTGGCTGGGGAAAAGAAACTCCCCTCGCTACCTTGTGTGCTTATTTTTAAATTAAGACTTTAGAAACTTATTTTCCTTCTGTGAGTGGTTGCTGATGGCACCTGGATTCCCATCTGACCCAATTTACTTTTAATGGGTTGTATCTTTGTGTGGTTAGAGAGGATAAAGAGAACATCAGTCCTTAAATGTCTCTAAATGAAACTCGGGTGGCTGCTTAACATGGTGCATCCTTTAAAGCCTAAACCTATTTACAGTCTAAACACAGCCTGGAATTCCTGTGTGGGAGAAGAGGGATCTTTATCCTTGATGTGGCCCAACACCACACTGCACTAGCCCATTTCCATCAGTAGTTGCCCGCAGGGAAAAGTGTGCTGTTTGCAGCCATCAGGATCACTGCCATGTGTTGTACTTCATTGGGTGGAGAGAATATTTACTTTAGGTTGCGGATAAGTCATCATGGTAGGTCTAGCAGGTTCTCTTTCTTTCTAAATCAGGGAGTCCTTTTGAAGGACAGGCTTGAGCTGTTTTGCTTTGGGAGAAGCAAGGCTTAGTGACCGCTGAGGGCACCGAGCAGAGGGGATTCAGGGGATTCGGGCGTTTCCGCTTCAAACTGCCAGCTGTCCTGTGGAAGAAGGGCAAACAGAAGAGTTTTGATTTGCCTGAATATGGCAAAGGGTCTAGTATGAAGGTGCTCAATTAGAATTTCAGCCTATTGCACAGAGAGAAAATATGGTACCTCAACAGATCTGAAATGAAAAGGAATCGACAGCTAAAATGTTTGTGAGAGACTGAAGTTCTTAACTCCCAGATCCAGCTGTCTGGCACAGAAGTTAGATAGTGTTAAGATGATTGTTAATAACTCTCTCCTCAAGGAGCAGGCTATTTTAATTATTGCCAAGTTTCTGACAATAGACCAAAAAAAAAGGAAGAAAAATAACTTGGCAAACCTCCTTTGGAAGTTTCTTGTCTTCAGATACTGGGAGAGCTGCTAGAACAGAGCTATAGGGGTCTATAGTCTTCCAGCTGCCAAGCCCATGGAATGGCTAGACAACTCACTGGATGCTGCGTGTTGACTTCCGTCAACTGCTATGGGAGTCTCCATAGTCTCCAGACACTTGAAGCATCTGCTGTAAAGTACAACAGTGCTGAACTCACAGGAGGCAGAAAAAAATGTTCCAAATTCTCTTGGGTTGAAATAGGTAGCTCTCCATTTCTTTAAGAAGCAGTCAGTTTTGTAACTGGCTCTACTACAACTATGGCAGTTGTCTTTATTTGGAAAAGGGAGACAGATCTGTGCCATCCGTAGTTTTCTTTTCCTCAGGATATAATGCTAAGCTTATAGTCCTTTAGTTGATTTAGAATGGTTACCTGGAGGACACAGAAAAGGAAGCAGTAAAGCCAGTTTTGCCACTTAAGCCGATCTATCTTGAAAATATACTGGGAGCCAAGTGGCCAGCTTCGCCTTGTCCAGATCCGTGTGCTGGGGAAGGCTGTATAAAGCTGTTCCCAGCCCACTAAACATGTGAAGTGGGGACGCCTTTTTTTTTTTTTCTCCTCCTCTTCCTCTTCCCAAAAGGTCCACCCTTCAAGACACGGGACCACAGCACATCCCAGCCCAAGCCACACACTGTGCAGGCAGTAACTTGTAGATTACTTTGCTGTGTAGTCAGTGCAACTGACCCGCTAGATGCCCCATGTGAAGGATGTCTGCATTGGTCTATTACTTGATTCTTCCTACCTCCCTTCTGATGACTTTAACTTCAAAAAATATTCGTATTCTGTGATATTTATATAGCATCATCTGTGGCATTTAGGCTTGCTGCTTTTTCATCCTCTTCCCTGCCTCCCTACACTGAATCACAGAAGCAATGTTTTTCTTAGTCATTAACTGTAGGTGTTTGCACACTCTAGTGCAGGAGGCTTAGAAGGAAAATTTAACACATTTTATATTCTTATGCCGATGCAAGGGGTTACATTGGTCATTAGTGTTGGAATGAAGGAAGTAGAACCAACTTTACAATTGAACCTTTCTCTAATTATTGGTATTTAAGGTAACAGTACAGATATCAAGGTATTTGGGAATTTACCATTGGCCTTTTTAGGTGGGAGGGAAATATTAGCAAGAAAAAGAAAAAACTTCAGGATGAGACTTTCTCTTTACTTTTTTTTTTTCTAAGCCTGAACTATTTTGTTACTGCTGTAGGTATCCCAAATTAATAGAATTTTCAGAGGAGTGCATCTAAGGGCAATGTACTTGTTGGTGTTTTCTTTGCTAAGGTTTATGAATAATTCCAAGAAGCTGATTAGAGTGTTTAAATACTGATTGCTAGCTCCCCAAATTGTCTGTTGTGTTAAACAAAATCATTTAGATTAGCTAAAGATGCATGATAAAGATATTTTACGCTAAATACCTAGCTCAGGAATGGAGGGAAATGTGGGACTTGACCATGTGAAAGAGGTTCCAGTGCCTACAAAAAAGGTCAGAGAATTGAAAACTTCTGAGGTAACAGGAATAAATATCTAATTAATTCAGGCTTATGACGACTCTTCTGCTATAAGAAGCAAAGGAAAACATCAGAGTGGCTGTGTGAAGTTGCAAGTGTCTCTGAACTGGCAGTGAAGAAGAAAAGCTACTGGGAAAGCTAATAAGGTAAGTAAAACTTCTTGTGTTTTCTGGAAATTTCTAATTTCTGTTTTCCAATCATTCACATAATGGTATTTCAGTAATTGGAACAGCACTGGAGAACTGACCTGCTTCTGACCATGTTTGCCAGAAGAAGGGATTTTGCAAGCAGGCTAATGGCTAGTGCTGTTTGTTTGCACCCCTTCCACTGTGGAAACTGTTACTTAAATAAATTCTGGTCCTATTTGGAAAGGAAAACCTGCTGCAAGTCATTTGTAACAGTTGTTTTTAGTGCTTGAACTTGAGTTAAAGGGCTCTTTGCCCATGAGTTAAAGGGCACTCTGCAAATCAGCTTATCGAGTTTTTATGTGCAAACGTGGGACTTAAAGGCTTGCCCCTACTATAGCAGTGCTGATTTGAGGATCAAGGAGCTAAAAGTTATTTGGATATGAGGCCTGGAGAATAGAGTAAAAGGAATGAACTGTACCAGGGACTTTGAATTGTTGGTACCAACCATTGCCAAAAATTCTATAATTGATTAACTAAAACATAACTACTGTAGATACAAATCTCAAGTCCGGAGAAGGTCAGTGACTTCCATTTGACTGGGGAAGTATGTTCCTATAAGTAAGTGTTTTCGACTTGGGATAAGCCAAAATATTTTAAGGTGGTGGTTAAGGCCCAAAGGAGGGATTTAGAAACCAGAAGTTGACAAATGAACAAAGCTGATCATGGTCTTCATGGACACTTCTTGAGTGTTTTTATAGGGTGATATGCAGAGAGATCTTGATAAATTAATTACTATATTACCAGACTCTTTTTTTTTTTTTCCTGCTGTGAAGAACATCGTATATGTTTTAATGCCATACTCAGTACATTAATGAATAGTTCTGTTGTATTCATAGTAAAAGCAATGATTTTAAGCAACATACAGTCCTTAGAGATAGAATTATAGATAAGTGTGCAAAAATCTTCCTGCAGTTCTGTCCTTGTTGAAACCATCTGCTAGCTCACATTCTTGAATTTTAAATTTCTTTGCTTCTTAGTAGGTTGATGGAGGAAGGACCCACAAAGTATATAAGTGATTCCCAATAATATATCTGAGAAGCAGTACTTGGGGTAGTTGTGTGTGCAAGAAAACACTTCTGTTTTCAGGAAGAAAATAATTTGAAAGCAGTACTAGTTTGTCTGTTGGCAAAGCTGAGAAGACTGCTGAATGTGGCCTAAATTCTTAGACACTATTTCATATTATCTTAGTATTATTTTCTTAGATATCTATTTCCTAAATAGAAAAACAGAGAAAACTCTTTCTGGAAGAAATTTTTGTGATTGGTGAAGATGCTGCGGATATGCTTGGTAGTGAGTTAAAATGCTAAGTAAGATATTCAACATCTTAAACCAAATGTTCTGTTTCCTTCTTCTCTACTCTTTCAGATGTCAGCTCTACCAAGGAGGGTGAAATCTGAAGCCAAACCACTTATATCAGAAGACGATGAATTATCTTCATTTCTTAATTTGTAAGATTTCTTAGTCATTTTTTGGTGTGCGTTTATAGTACAAACGTGTTTTTCAATGGTTTGTGCAAAGCAGAGTGGTTCCAGTTTCATTAAAAACAATACTCAGTTTCCGAGAGGCTGGTAAAGAAAAGGTTAGCACACAACTTCTCTTAATTTGTAAGACAAAAATTATCTTTGCTGTTTCATACCCACAGTGAAGATGATGTGCAACTGAACTGCCAGTTGTCCCGACAGAATCAAGTGTGTTCCCATCCTGCTAACCTGCCTCAAGAAAGCTTGGTAATTTGTTCTAGGCATTAGCTTTGCCACTGCATGAAAGACCTATCTTTACTGAGTCTGCCTACGTTTTTGCTTCTCTGTCCTGTGTGCTTCCTCTTACTCCAGGAATAATTGGGACTAGCTTGTTTACACTCTTCTCATAAGCCATGCTGCTTATTCATTTGTTTTTCAGGAGCTCTGAATCAGAGGAAGAAGAGGAAGAATGGGAGCCAAAAAGCAAAGTTGCCAAGAAGCCTCGATTGCCAAAGAAAAATGAGCCAAAGCCTAAAAAAGTTGCTGTTCCCAAGTCAACTGTGGCCAGGAAAAGGGTCAAGAAGATAGCAATAAAAGAGGAATTGGTGAGGGTCATTCACAAGCAAGAGACACACAATTACTGTGGACTGCAAGTGGAATATAAGCAAAGCTTTTCTAACCCTGATTCAGTTGGTTACTTGAGTCTGAGTCAGCTTGTCTGACTCCATGCAGTAAATGGTTGGTGTATCTGATAAACTTATCTTTCCCGAGTATTTAAGCAACTCGGATCTAAGGGGACTTATTTTAAAACTTTGCGTAGTGGTTATTGGCATAGTTTTCCCTGAAGATCTCATTGAACAGCAGTAAGTGAGTAAAAGTGTTCTTCCTGCAAAGAAACCTAATTACACGAATGTTTCTGGTTTCCAAGTTGTATCTCTGACCAGCTGGGTCAAAACAAGTCTTACGTGTATGTTTCCTTGCATGCCTGTTTGACCCTATGAGGATAGCAGTTTATGATGATGAATATAAGATATAATTTTGATAGAAGTTACTTTTTCTCGCTTGACATTTTCTTGCAAGGCAGAGGCACTTGGGCAAATTATGTCCAGTGTCAAGTCTTATATGGATTTGATTGAAATGCTATTGAACCAGTTTATTAGAGTCAATGCTCCACAAGCTCTCAGTGGTAAAATCTTTTTTTTTTTTTTTTTTTNCAAGCCCTCAGGGGTAAAATCTTTTTTTTTTTTTTTTTTTTTTTCCCCTCTCCAGGATGTATCTTTGCCTATTGCTCTTCCAGAAGATAGTAGAGATGGAGTGCAACTTTCGAAGCTTAAGGAAGAAGATGTAGGCACTAATCTGAAAACTTTAAATAAAAAATCAGAAGCACCTAAAACACAATTAAATTCATTCCAAGGGAAGAACTTCAACAGCTTAGAGAGTGATGAAAAACCCTCAACAAGTGTTCCTATGGTGGAAAAGCTAGTGAAACATGAACAACCTGAGGAAGATTTTACATTTGATGAACCACCTTCTAAAAAGATTAAGTCAGCTACATGTCCTGAAGGAAAGCCAGTAAAACATGCAGGAGGCAACAGAGTAAAAGAAGAATTTGAAATGAACTGGGACATTGTCCAGGTATCTCAGTCCCTTCCTTTTCGCTTAGGTATTAGTGAAACCATTTCCTTATGCAATTAGAACTTAAAGTCTAAGTTACAGTTTGAGTCCTCCTGACTTCAGTGGGCCTCTTGGCTACTAAATAGTCACTTAACCTCTACAAAAAATGTCTTGATTAAACATAAATGTTATTTGAGTGGTGTCACAGATTAAAACTTGAACATAATTTTAATACTCTTGACTCACAGAGTCAGTAGTACAAAACTTGCCTGTTTTTTATTGTACACTTCTTCTGTACTATGAAATGATTCTTTTGGATAATATGGTCAGCTGAAAATCCTTCAGGGATAAATGTCAATAGATTTGGGATGCCGCTGTGCATAATTTCCAAAATTTAGGATTTGACTAGTGTGTACTCACTAAAATAACTGTAGGATTCAGTAGTTAGTATATTACATTGTACAGGCACATTTGAGAGTATGTATCAATCTACAGTACCATCAACAAGGAATCTATGCAGATTCTTGGAACAACAGTGACATGAGGGAGAGATCTTTCTCCGTAAGCTGTTAACTTTGCAGCCTTTCAAATGAAGACAACTCTAGAATAGGTTTTGCTCTGGGAGGCTGGATATGGCTATGAAACATTTTGATATGAATAGAATGGGGAGTAGATTGGGTACATCCTGTTATACTTGCTGCTATGCTTAGGATGGGTATAAAATACTGTTTGTGAGTCTTCTAGAATATTCTTGGAAGTGCAGATGGAGAATTTGTTCTTTTAGATTGCTGTAGTGAAACTTGTTTGTGTGCCATATGCTACTAGCTAGAATTAACTGTGTAGGTTAGTATGGGGAAGTATACTTTTTTATAATCATAGATATATTACTGTTCTAAATGGAGTGAATATGACTCTGCAGGGGTGGTTATATTTTTATGCTTCAGAGTAAAACTTTTTAAAGGCTTTTAAATCGTCTGTCTGCATCAACTGTGAAGAACAAACAACTTGGAATACTTAAAATGTTCTTAAGATAACAAATGCAAATGTAGTCATTCACTTTATCCTCATTTCCTTTTTACATATGCTATAACCATATCGTTAGAAAGCCCTGTTTGTACAAAATTTAATTTCACGATGCTTGATTCATGGTGAAGTCCTTGGTAGCATTGTTATAGTTTCTAATTATTGGCTTTTTTTCAATCAAAGATTTAAGTTGTTGGCAATTTATCTTCTTTCTGATTTTGTGGGTTTTTTTTTTATTCTATTTTATTTTATTTTTTTTTTTATTCCTGTCAAGATAACCAACTTAAATATTTAAAATGAATACTTTGGCTATGATTGGGTTATCCTGATCCCTAAGAGGCCTGCCTTTCTGAATTTTCTTTCTTAGTCACAGGTTTCTGGAAGCATTGGTTGCTGCGTGTCTTTAAAGTACTAGCTGTGGTGGCAGGATGCATGGGAAGCCCAGCATCCTGTCCGGGAGCAGCAGTCCCTGCTAGTCAGCCTGTTTTCCTGGGATTGGTTTTGCACCTGAAGTCTAACTCCTTTCTTAACTGGTTCCTTTCCTGTGGCAGGTCTTGTCAGAAAGAACAAGCGCTGAACCGTGGGTATGTGCAAACTTAATTCGCCTCTTTCAAGAAGAAAACACAATTCCTTTTATTGCTCGTTATCGAAAAGAGCTTATCAATAATCTGGAGGCTGATGCCTTGAGAGAAATACAGCAAACGCTGGAAGAGCTACGGTGAGTAAGCTGATACAGGGAAGGGACGGGAAAGAGGGAAAAGGGGAGGGAGATATTGGCCAACTACTGCTTCTGTGGTTGCTTTTGTGTTATGGCATTTTGTACATACTACACTTATAAAGGGACTCTACAGCACAACATTTAAAACTGCAACAAGCAAGAAGTAGCCTCTGAAGCCTGATGCAGGGCAGCTCTGTGTTCTTGAGATGATAAGGGAACAGACTTGTGAGCTGTTTTATCAACACTGTGTCTTCCCCCTTTTAATCCAGGGCTACCCTTTAGCAGGGGACTTTTTCCAGAGAGGGAATGTGGCCTGAGATAGTTCTTGTCCAGATGAGTAACTGATAACAAAGCACGCAGTCTGCTGTTGTTGAGTAGTGTCATACACACCCTGTGGAAGGTCTAAGAGTTTAAAATCGGTACCTTGCTGTGAGTTACTGCTGTAACTCAGTGCTCATCAACATGCACTTAACTTAGAGCCTCTTTATTTGTATTTTAAGCTAGTCATCTTGTACAAACATATATATATATATATTTATATATACACACATATATACAACAAATAATTCCCACCCTTGTTTGTTCATTTTTCTTAAACCTATCACAAGATATTTTGGTATTGTTTCAAACTACTTAAAGTAGGAGAGAAATAGGAGTTTTCTTGGATTGTCACAGTTGTTTTGTTGAAGATTAACACACAGTTTATTCTGCAGGGGTTTCAGAGAGCAGCCACACTACTTCAACGGTGTAAGAGACATAGTCATAGCAAATAGTGCTTGATGTCCACTATGAAATATGACTATTAATATTATCTCTTGTGTTTTAGTACTGTTGCAAAGAAGACACATGGAGTGATGCAAAAGCTGAAGAAAGAAGGAAAACTGTCAGGGGGACTGTCAACAGCATTACTAAACTGCAGGACATTGGAAGAATTAGACCATGTGGTCAGTGTATTAATCTTTTTAGATCATTTTTCAGTTAAATGCAATCTTGCACAATTAAATAATGCATAATAAAAATATATAGCACGACTGGGATATTTCTCTGCCTTTTAATAACAGGGTTTTTCTTTGTTTTAAGTCTGCACCTTATAAAACTGGAAGTAAAGGCACCAAAGCCCAGAGAGCAAAGCAGTTGGGATTAGAACCTGCTGCTCTCTCTCTCCTGCAGAATCCCATGGAACTCAATCTCTTTTCTTATATTAAACCCAATATCAAAGGTAAGCACTTTGCTTCTCTGAGCAGTAATGTCTTAAGTGCCTCAGAATGGTTTTAAATAGTTTTAAATATTTTTAGTTGCACATAAGTTGCTGGAAGTTATACAACTGTTTTAAATTCCAGATATTTCAGCTAGATACAGTAGTATTTTAATTTAATGTCATAATTCTCCTTTGTTTTCTTTTATATTCAAATGGTTGTAATTGTGCTATACATTAAAAAGAAGCCTGGAGACACTAGGGTTGTTTTCTTTTATATTCAAATGGTTGTAATTGTGCTATACATTAAAAAGAAGCCTGGAGACACTAGGGTGTAGTTCAAGTTTGTGTTTGGTTGTAGGAAAGGGAGAACTGCCCTGCACACCTTCCATGGTTCCTATTTGATAATTTAACTGGTAATTTTACAAGGATTTTATAAAGAGTTTATGTTCATTCTTCACTGAAGTAACTGTTACCCATCAAAGTAGGTCTTAATGAAAACTAGCCCTTTTGGATGACAGTAATAGTTTTAGAAAATTTAATCTCTGAAATCTGAGCAGGAACTTAAACTATATGATTGTGGCATATCTAGACTACAGAATCCTGTTTGCTTGTGAATGCAGTTATGGGTGAATCTGTAGGGGGCAATCTCTGACAAAAAAAATATCAAGCTTATTGCAGCCTTCTGTATGGTACTGAAATAGAGATTTTCTTTCCTCTCTTTTTTCCTTTGGTTTTACCTTTTGAATGTTACCATTACATGTGCTGAACCTGACTTCCAGCTAGAGTCGCCATTTTCCTTAAATATTGTTTATAAAGTGACCCTACCTTAACATTGAAAATCATTTTACAAATTTTCTGATCACTTAATTATTACACTTCAGAATATGTCACTATTCCGTAAAGCAGCATGTTGCAACCACAGAGCTGACTATTCTGGCAAAGTCTTAAGAAGAGAATCTTTTAGTATGTATTCAGGAGGGACTGCTATTTCTTGCAGCATAAACATTTCAATTTTTGAAATTGGTTATACCTGTTTTCAGCTTTGTGCTGAAAATAGTGCCACTTGAGTTTATATAATGTCTTTTTATTTGAAGGATGCATAAGAAATTAAATGCTCATAGGAACTGGGTCACTTTTGTGAGCTTGGGAGTTGCTTTGACAGCCTGCCTATATGCAGCTTAATCTGAGAGAATCTTTGTTGAAGTCAAAAGGATCAGTTCGTTGTTGTGCAGGAGAGTTTTCATTTGGTTATTAATATCCAGTTCTTCTGAATTTTTAGTGCTTTTAAGCTTCTACTAAAAATATTTTGAAATAAAAGCAACAGGTCTTGTTTGTCATGTATTTGAAAGTTATTAAAGCAGGCTTACTTCATTCTTATATTTGTATGTGTTCCATGTTCCACTATTACTTTAAGTACGCAATCATGTACTCTCTACGATGGACGTTGCTTAAGTATCCCTGGGAGTTGTGGTGTTCAATGGGAGCTTTCTGATTATTTCTTTAACCTCACTATCTTTATCCTGTGGTATCTCATTGAACTTCTGTGTTAGAATTAAAAAAGTCTATTTCATCACATACGTTTCTAGTACTTATCTGTGGTATCTGAGTGCCTCCTAATAATTCATATTCAATATAATTCATGGTTTATAATTCCTGTTTTCTCAGCTTGGTTCTGCTCTTATGTTACTGTTACCACACAAAACACTAACCTGCGGAGGTGAGGAGACCAATTCCACAACTTTTGATTTTGTCAGGCACTTAGTAGTATCTTTTAAAATCTTATTCTCGTATTTTTATTTTTCTTTCTGGTAGGTAAGTTTATCTTCCTTTTTTGAAGAGAAAAGGCAAGAAGAAAGCCATGTAGTTTGCAACTCTGTAGCTTTGTAAGGAGCAGAGTTTTGAATCCTACAAACTTTACACAGGCTCTCTACCTATTTACCTATTATGGAAGTATGTTGCTATAATCAAATGGTGGTTGCCAGAATAACCTTCTAGCCTTCAAGGTCAACAGAGATAGGATATGCAAAAGCTTAAAACAATGAATTTACCTAAGTAGGTAATCCCCCAGTTGTCTAAATATGTGAATAATCTATCCAATAGTCTATGCCTTTGGTTTCCAGTGCACTGAAAGGGCAAATATCAACACCATGGGGTTCTGAAGTAATGGTAATAGTTTGGACAGCTCATTGAAGACTTGTGCTCACAATGCTCTTTTACTTTAAAAGGTTGGTGACCTGACCACGAGGAATAAGGGGAGGGGGGAAAAGAACTGTGCAAATAGGTATTTTCAAAACACTGTGGGGAGGAAGATATGGAATGAGAGACTGTTTGTTTTAAAGGTATGTGAAAAATAATGAATCATCTAGAGAAGATCGATAGCCCTAAGGCAGGGCTTTTGGCTCAGAGTGACTAGCACTGTAAATTCCAGAAAAATAGTAGTTATTAGAGCTCTGCAGTGTCTTCAGAACCTCTTGCAAGGCATTATCCAGTCTAGGAGAAAGCAGAGTAAAAAATAATGTAGGACACAATCCTGTGACAATCCTGCAAATGAGCTAAACGTGTTGTGTTGATTTTCTTTCAGCTGGTATATATTTCTTTTGTGCTTATGCAATTCTGTAGAGTACTTTGTCATTTTAGCCTTCTTATAGTTACTAAACATTTTTTTTTTCTTTAAGGACTTTCAACCATCCAGGAAGTAGAAGCTGGAGTGCAGCATATTTTAGCTGACATGTTTGCAAAAGATAAAGATACACTGGATTTCGTCAGGAAATTGTAAGCTTGAATTTACTTTCTAAACTTTTCCGACTGTGTGTTAAAAGTCAGTATGCTAGCGTGCAGATACACATTTTGCTGTTTTCTAATAATGTGAAGATGGTTTTACTCTTGTATTATGCCTGTTCCTTCATTTGTGCTCGAGAGCTGCCTGTCTGCAGTGGAGAAGTCCACTTGTGAACATCGCAAGAGGTTGCGATTCCCAAAGAGTGCAGAATTCTCCATAGTCTTGTTGCAGGTGGAACTGTCTTATGCAGTTACAAGTCTTCTATAAGGGAAAAATACCAAACTATAAGGGAAATCTTCTGACATTGGGTAGATATAGAAGATATGTTGCATTTGCACTACGTAGACTACTTTTATAACTTTTCTTTTTGGTGTTACAACTTCCTAAACACATTAAGTTTTTAAGTGACCAAACTGAAGATACTGGTTTTTCAGTACCCCTGGTTTTTCATGGGGGGGAAAAAAAGGCTTGGATCTGCATTTTCTGAAGTCTGCTTTCTTCTCTTGGTATGCACCCATCAGTATAGTCATTTCAGTCTCGGCATTACATATGTAATATGCTTCTGCAATCATGCAGAGTTAATGTAACTGGGCAGACTACAAATTTCATTTGTACTTAATGCAAACACCTCTTTCTTGTTTAAAAAGCTCCTTAACATTTTGTTTCTTGTATTTAGATGTCAGCAAAGATACATTTGTATCCAGTCAGCCTTGGCAAAGGCATCCTCCAAAAATATAAATGAGAAAGATATTGATAAATTCCAACTATACCATGAGTTTTCTTGTAATATAAAGAACATTCAGCATCATCAGGTACACCTACAAAATTGTTCTTGTTGTTTGTTGTAATTTTAACTGTAGAAGTGATGACTTTCCTTTTGAATTGTGTTGCTTTACAAATGATTTTACTAAGATTTGATTTTACATTTCAGCTACCAAAGATAATGGAGACTTTTGGTTTATTGAAATACAGGACTAAATTCAAGCACTGCCTCAAGAAATGCAGCAGAGGAGTGTATCCTCAACTTGTCTGCTGTCCAGCTGATTCTTAGTAAACAAATATAACAGTTTGGCTAGCAGCAGAGTTTTCGGTGCTGGTATGGTTTATTTTCTATAGGGTAATGAAATCATGTGCTTTCCCTCTTCCTCCTTCCCTCCCTTCTTCCCACTGGTGTCAAATGCTTACCAAGTGTTATGATGAGTGGGATAACGGCTAAGTGATGAGTTATCCACTGCAGGGATAAGATCATGGCTATTTGGGGCATTACAGAGTAGTGGAAGCTGTTTGGTCAGTATACGCTGTGGAGGCAGATTCGGATAAACTGACTCTGTTGCCTTTGGGTGTTTGCTATGCACTGAGTCAGCTCACGCTGCTCATATGGTCAGAGCGCTCTGACCTGTTTGGCTCTAAATCTGTAGGTGTAACTGGTGAAAAACATTAGGGCAAACTCTTAAAATAAAATGAAAAAATAATTGAGCTGGAAGTTGCCCTATAAAAGCAGCTCTCCTCAGCATCAGCTTCTGTAGAATCAACCCCAACGACGGCTCTGAGGAATGTCCCATGCCCTAGCTCATGCAAATAGGATGTGTTTAGCAGCTCAGCAATATTGCTGCTGTAAAGCATCTTGGGTTTATCCCCAGCTGCAGGCCTGGATCTCTCTGGCTAGGAAAAGGAGTGATGGATGAAGCCATCGCACTCGCTGCTGGGTGACTGATGCCTCGATAGCTGCGCTGCCCTGTAAGCTGTCAGCTGTGATGCCCCCTGTAACGCAGATGTGAAGACCTGCACTGACACTTTACTTATTGCCAGATGAATTGTCTCTCTGTTACAGCTGCAGAACTTAAAAAAACTTTTTTTGATGATTTCAACTGAAAATACCAGTGATGCAGTATTATTTTTTTTTCTTTGGTTACTTTTCTGGTAAATAAATATTTTAACACATTGGCAGCCACAGAGCATTCAGCATTTATAGCATTGCGAGTGAATTATACTGGATATTCAAATATTTTCTGGGATGGTGACAGCATAATTTACTTCTGTCTAAAGCAGAATTCTGCTTCCATTATGCCCAGAGGAGACTTGATCAGGGAGAGCCAGGGCTAGAAACCAGATTCTGACCATGTGGCTGTGCTGCTTCTCATCCAGCACTAACTCAAAATCTGTGTTTCTTTCAGGGCTTTTTTTTGTTTTTGCATCAGATGCTAAACTTAATGGATCTTTCTTTTCCTGATATCTAGCAAAATACTATGTTTTCACCAAGTAGTCCTGTTATCACTTGGTGTCTTCTGCACTCTTACTTGTTGTCTTTCATCTGCTGTGTATAACCATTTATTACTTATTCTGCCATATTGAACACTTCTCAATTATTAATCTCAGAGGCGCAAGTGTTGTGCTCTGATGAAGCTTCAGGGCCTCTTTTGTGTTAGTCAAGAAATGAATGTTTTATGATAATCTTTGGCGCACAGTTTGCCATTTAAGTACCTAATATTCTCAAACTGTTTTACCTTTGTCATTTTGTTTTTTTATTAACTTTTTCTTTATTTTTTCTTTTGATGCTGAAATAAGGAAAGAAAAATGTGTTTTATTTGCCATTTCTATCTTAAATGTAGATTCTAATATCTCACTGCTACCCTGCTATGATCAGTTTGTCACTTTTATCTTATTGGATTACTATCTTATTTTTTTAATACCTTAAGACTTTTCTTCAAAGTCTTAGGTGAAAACACTTTATCTGTATTCAGAAAGCTTACTAAGTATGTATTTTTGGAGATGCTTTGAGGAAAGTGTTTAAGAAGTTAAAAATTCATTTGCTTTGCGTTAGGATTCCTACAGAATTCGTGAATTTGAGGAGGGATTTTCAAAAATCTGTACCTTTCAGGACTATATGCAAAATATGTACTTGAGTGCAGTCGATAAAATTGATTATTTTGAGGGTGTTTTCCACGCCTTTGGTGACAACTCAAGATGAGTGTTCTTCATATATTTAGCTAGATGGGAAAGTGGAAAGTATCTTAAAATGACCTCTTTACAAATTTCCACAGAAAGGACTGTATTTATTTTTACAGTTAAAATGCGACACTGAAAGTGGTCACTGAGAGCCTTTATCAAATCTTATTCCATTTATCCAAAAATACAACTTGCATATTGTAACACCGATCTTCAAGTCACAGATTTACTGAGGCTCATTAAGCTTCACATATACTTTTTTATTAATAGATAAAAATTGTTTATATTATGTTTACTATTAGTGTATAGTGTAGTGTAGAAATAGTTCTGCATACTTTGCCAAGTACTTTTTACAAGATACAGGGCTATATACAACTTCAATTCTGCTGCACATTTATATGTCGCTAAAGGCAATAGGAGTCAACTTGCTTGTTATGTGCAAGACAATAAACAGTACCTTTATGACCAGATATTTTTAACCGTGAGTGTGCTTTGCAGTATGTATTAAGCGAGGTATAACGAGGTGCCAGTAACCTGCCATTTCATGTGCTGTTGTTCAGTCTTAATAAAACGTGTCTTTTTTTTTTTTTGCATTGAGATATGCCATGAAATAAATGATCACAAGAGATTGAGTCAGGTTTTGTAAGTGAAAAAGTTAAATTAAACCTGAAGAAAGGAAAGTCTATTTATATATAAAAAAATGAGTCCATATTTTGCCATAATCAATTAATTTGACTATTTTGTGGGTGTCCTCTGCTGAAACAGCCAAGAGGTTCAACTTCATTCCGTTCTTTGGCAGTGAAGAGAACCCAACAGGAGTCTTTTGGGATGCGCCTGTCTGTATTAGCGCTCTACATGTAAAAACACTGCCACAGCTAAGGAGAGGAAAAAAAGCCTTTTGCTGCTGTGTTTGAATTTCTGACTAACAGTAAACAGCGTAGTATTTGTGTGCTCAGCAAAGTGGCATTCCTCAATTTGGAGAAGACTGGGTTGGTAGCAAGAAAAGTATTTATTCATAACCTGATTTGTTTGAGGCAAATGCTCTCTTTTCAGTCTGATTTAAAAAAAAAAAAAAGTGGCAAAATATGCAAAATTTATTCAGTGACTCTCAGCAGATCTGGAACATAAAGATCTGTGTTAAAATATGATTTTTTTTGATAAATGAACATAAGATTTCATAAGTGAAATAGATCAAATAGGTCAAACGAATAGTTCTTGGTTTCTTTTTAAATAACTACTTTTTCACTAGCTCTCAGCTAGATCTGTTTCAGGCTTGCTCAAGAAGAGTCTTTCTGCGAACCCAAAAGGTTTCATTTTGTCCATTTCCATGTTACTTAAATAAAAAGCACCTGCCTTTCCTTCAGAGGAGAAATGGACTAGCTACTTTTTTTTTAATTTTTAGTGAGATAATTCCTAGATTCTAGTTCTCATCAATTAAAGTAATTCAGAGCAGGATAGAGAGGCTGTTTAAGAATAAAAGTGTTAACAATATTTGCTGGTGCGATACAGCTGTTCTAAGGCCGTCTGCATGCAATGTTCTGCAGATTTGTTGCCTGTAAATAAAATGTGATGCAAATATTGACCCCACTAACAGTGTAGTGAATGATGACAACATAATTCTATCAGATACGTTCTTTTTCTTGAGCATCATTTTGATTTCGTTTTAGCTTGACATTTAGCTCTTTTTTTAATAAAATCAGAATAAACATGAGAGCATTTGATTTGTTAAAATGTGTTTTTCTAATCTCTACGTGAAAACATTTGTTTTGGCAATGAAGGTACCTGATGCTATAATATTTCACATGCAATTTTTATTATTAGCTTTGTTGTTCAATGATATGTCAGGCCTGGTATGTCACAAGAGCAGTAAAGCTGAGGAATATAAATTGGTACGATGTCCTGGAGTCATTTTAAACCATTGTATTTAACATATGTGACATGTCTGAGTTAGCTAGTGATTGAATTAAAGTTCATGATTGACACAGAATGCTCTGTTGTGACAGTGCTTAGGGCCTGTTACATACAGCAACATGTGTAGTAATACAGGAATATCAACTTTCAGCATTTTTTAATGATTTCTGTACTTTAAAGAATTTTGGAAAGAAAAATGCTATCTAAAAACCTGTATTTGTAGCTGTTTCTAAGGTGTTCTGTTGTCTTAAAGCCCTTAGTGTCTTTATTAACTATCTTTTTAATCCATACTATAAGGTCTGCTTCAGGTGAACATCCATTGTCTTCATAGTGGGATCAGTCTAATAGGGAACTCTTGGTATCTGCCATTTGCACTGTGGTCCTGGTTGTCAGTGTATAGTTACAGATGTCCATTTAAAATAGAACATTTTATGCAGATAGCACTTGTGCAAACAGATTTGTATTCAACTCATGAATATGCATTTATACCCTAAGAATGTGCCAGAAATATGTGCATGCATTTTAAGGCTGAAGTATTAATATTAATTTAAAGACAAATCTACAATATTTTCAGCTGTTTATGAACTACATTTAAATCAAGAACTCATCCTCTTGCAAATTAAGCTGATTACTATTTTGTCCCATGTTCTGATTCATAATTAATTTTAAATTTGGATTTGCTCTTGGGAAGCAAAATGAAGCCTCAAGCATAGAAAAAACTTTCTCACTATGTGACTTCCAGTTATGATTGGAATCACTTTTCAATTAATTTCTTGTATTTTAATTTGGCTTATTAAATAAGGTTATTTTGGCAACTAAATTTGCGCAGACTTGTGTGTAAGATAAACTGAATCTTGGGATTGCAGACTGCAGGGAAAATGTGTGCCATATTCCGGCACAGCATGATTTAATCTGTGTTTAAACTGTGGATGTTATCTGTATATGCTAGTACTTGGTGAACTGATTTACTGTACCACCATTGTGATTTGCTACAGAATGTCAAGCAAGTGCGTACACAAATGTTGATAAGTTTATCTTTTGGATATTTTGTGTGTCATCTGTCTCTGCCATTTATGTTTGCACTCAGATTCTGGCCATTAACCGAGGGGAAAATCTGAAGATCCTGACAGTGAAGGTCAACATTCCTGACGGGGTGAAGAATGAATTCCGTTGGTGGTGTGTCAATGAAAGGTCTGCACAGATGAATATTCTTGTGGAAATCCTTTTCCCTGTGTCCTTCCACCCTTCCCCCCTGTGTAGCACAAACAGCCACATACAGAAACATACCTCATGTGTCTTATTACATTAAGAGAATGATTCAAACAAATATTTATTGGATTAGATAAGAATTAGCCAATCACTAATTGAATTCTCTATTTCCACCTGCTGTAGCATTATACTAAAAAATGATGCTTTTGGCCATGTGTTGGGAATACTGGCACTGTTCTTTAAACAAATGAACTTTTAAAAATATGTAATGTCTTGATAAAATGTGGATATATTTTGAAAATACAATATGCATTCTCATGCAGTGGACATTAACAGCAAGGTTTTGCAAAACTGAATAGAGTATATTTCTCCATTCCAAAAATCCTTTAATATGTCTGATTGATGTTTAAAGGTGGCACTCTTCATAATGTGAGAATTGAAAAAAAAAAATTCTTATTTCTAATAAAATCTGAGGAAAAAAAAAACACTCAAATCCAAAACATAGTAGTTTATTATATAGTGTGATGCTATTTTAATATTTTTCTTTCTTTACCAATTCTAAGAAAGGAATATAGTTAAAAATGTACCTCTCGTCTATAGAAAACCAGTAGATCGCCTTTCAATATGGAAACCCTGAAAGAATTAAAATATTTATTGTCCAAATAAGTATGATCTTAAGTACATAACTTTGAGCGCTACACGTAATGGCATTCATTGATTTTTTTTGTTTGTTTGTTTTTGTTTGTTTTACAACAAAAAAAAGGAAAAAAAGGGTTTATGTGTAAAATGTAAGTATGGCTGTCTTCAGCTCATGTCTGCTATCTTGATATGAGCTGAATTTCTGGCCTGTGGTCTCTGGTTCCACCAACTGGACTGCAAATACTGGATGGTTCTTTTGTTTCTCACTGATTTGCTCTGGCAAGTTGCTTTTTTAGACTTGTACTAAATCTTTTCGAGTGCTGCAAAGCTCTTCAAGATTCGGTTGGAAAACACGAGGTTTAAGTATAGGTTGTTCAGTTCCGTACTTTGTTCGGTATGTAAGTCTTTTTATTGGAAAACGGGTTTTGCTCCCTTTAAGAATATTATTATACAAACTTCATGTATTTTGTTTGCGCATATAAATGTAGATTCCTCTCTTCTAATAATTTGAGATATTTGGTGTTCCTGTGAGAATGTCTTAAAAATACTTACATTTCCATCTTCAAATTCACTTGGGAAGGAAAGAAGTCGGGAAAATGTTTTTCCGTAATATTTAAATTATATAATGTGATGCTATTTTAATATTTTCCCTTCTTTACTAATTCCAAGAAAGGAATATAGTTAAAAGTGTACCTCTCATCTATAGAAAACCAATAGATCTTTCAATATGGAAACCCTGAAAGAATTAAAATATTTCTTGAACAAATAAGTATGATCTGAGTGTAGCAGTAAATCACTTCTCAGGGAAGTAGCCGGCTTCATATAAACACTTTAAGTCTCATTTAAGTTTTAGTGTGTAATAGAAATACTTTTTCCCACCTTGACATGTATATTTTGTAGGGAAGAAATATCCTTCAGTCTTGCTTTTACTATATCCGTGGCAGAAGTTGGAAGCACTATGAGCCACAGCTATTGGAACAGCTTGCCAATGCTACCCAAATGGAAGTGGGCTGTAAATGGAGATATTTTTGGTTGATTACTATTATGTGAGTCATCCCGAGATAAAAAGAATGTGGACCTTGGAAATGGAACTGTTTATTAATATTTAGCATTCATGAGGTGATATATTATCATAAGTTTTAATATTTAGGGGCAACTTTTCCTCCATCAAAAGGAAGGAATCATTTTAGTACAGCTTCATGGTTTAACATCTGTGGCAAATTCTGATCTTGCTTGTTAAATGACTGAGAAGAGAGTTATCAAATTGACAGATATTTCCTACTGAATGTGTACTCTGCTTTAGAAGCTTGGGAATCATTGCCATTGCCAAGGATTATTTTTATTGTGTGGACTTACTGGGTAGAACAGAAAATCGGTAATATTTTCTTGGGACAAGGAGTTTGAAACTTGAGGAAGGTATTAACTAATTTGCTCAGGGTCACACACGAAGTCAGTTGCAGAACCAGAAGTATCACCTAGCTGGAGAGTTTGGCCAGTCTCTTCGCCACAAGACGGTGTCGCCTACTGCCTGTTGAATCAGTAACGGATATACTGCCTTTAATTGTTCTCCCGAGGCCTGTTTTTTAGTGTTAAATGCTACTGAATGGAAAGTGGGTTTTGAAGCCTAGAATTCTTCATTACTCTGTTGAACTTTGTGTAGCTGCCCTCGAAGAAGACTTGTGATTTCCTTGTAAGTCCAGTATATTTTTTTATGCCTGTAATAGCATTTAAGTTTTCTTGAAATTCACGGTTTGTGCTGAAAACTCATGTGGAGTGGATATCCTTCAACTTGGTGCTACAGATAGGGATAAAATCTACTTTATAATAGAAAATGTCATCCCTGTGGTTTGACAGCATACATAACTCTGTTAGCAATAGGACTGCTCTGGTCCCAGAGATG
Source organism: Crypturellus undulatus (assembly GCA_013389825.1). Taxonomy (NCBI): domain Eukaryota; kingdom Metazoa; phylum Chordata; class Aves; order Tinamiformes; family Tinamidae; genus Crypturellus; species Crypturellus undulatus. Next base: position 2,006,605 of record VWPW01005241.1, on the reverse strand, counting down.
TGGTTGTGAACTGGGGCATGGAGAAAATAAGTGAGAAGCAGCCAGAAGAGGTACCGCTTGGCTGGTTTTAAGAGTAAAGACTTTGCAAGAGGGGTGAGTTTTCCAAAGTGGGATAACATTCTTGGAAAAAAAAAAAAAAAAAAAAAAAGGACTTCACAGTAGTTTCTGGACACATTTTTAAGATCCTGTGTAAAGTGTTATAAGATTTTAAAGGAATGTTTAATACATGGCTAGCGATTTGGTGTATAACTTTCATGTAATGGCTTGGAGGAAAACAAATTAAAGCTCTGCTATAGGTAATTCATGTCTAAATGACTGGTTATACTCATTCTAGAACAATCATTAATTAATATTAGTTGTTCTTAATCTGTACTACATAAAATGTGTTGATGACGTATAATATAATACACCCTTTGAGATGTGTTACTAGTCAAAGCCACTTAGGATTATCATGGTCCATGTTCTGAGCATGTGTTCATAGAGGGCTGATGAGCATGTAGTAAGGTCAACTTATTTATATTATAAATAGTAAGATAAGTATAAATAGTAAGATGTACAGACATGCTTGTGCTTTGCTTTTCAAAACAATATGGATTTTTCTCTTCACCAAGTATTGGAATCATGAACAATCCAGTATTTGCTATGAATTAACTTTACAATTTGGGTAGTCTTAGTGATATGCCTAGAACTGGTTTTGTAGTACTTCAGGGATTTATAACAGGATGTTGCCGGAGTCGCTTCTAACTCTATATAGGTAATAAAAATAAATGCTGTGATAACCTATGTGCCAAGAAAAGGTTTACTGACTAGCTTTAATGGATGGAAGAAAGAGGGGAACTGCTTTCCAAATTAATTCATGTATATGCTGAGGATTCTTCCTGGGGGAATTGAGTTAAACTTCACATCTGTGAAAATTTCATGTTTACAGGATTGTGGGACAATAAGGGGAATTAAAGTCTCTGGCAGTTTCCATATGGATGGAAAAAGGCTCCTGTAACAAACAGATATAATAGAACTATTAGCAAGAGCTCTTAGCGAGGCGATGAGGCCATGTGGCTGAGCACTTGGAGCTCTGGAAGTTGTAAAACTAAATGGTAAGCTTAATTCTGCTCCTATGTCTGCGTGCATTAAATGCAGTGTTGACTTGATCACGCATTTCTCAACTATTATATATGCGGACATTTACAGAAGTAAAAGGTGTTACTGGAAATTATAGGTCCCCTTTTAAAAAATGAAAGCTGTCTGGCCAGCTCTTGGTTTAGGATTCAGTTTGACTTTCAGGGGCAGTTGAAGATTCACGTTATTTCTGAGCTGCGTACAAGTAAACAAGCCAAGAGTGAAATTCAGGTCTGCTTTTGCCTGGGCCTGCACCTGGGCATGATTTTAGATGGCTATAACTCTATCATGTCACGGTTTAACAAAACCTGACAGAAATTACCCAGATAAATTTAAAAACAACTCAGAAAAAAATGTTCAGAGAATTCTTTTTCCCCGTGGTTCTGCTGAAGAAGATAAAGGTTAATGGGGTGCCTGGGATCTACGTTCTGGGGAATTTTGAAACTGAGAACAAAATTTAACTAACTGTCATTGTGGCCCTGACCACTGTGCACATTATCCTTAAAGAAGGGAATGCTGAGAAGCCTTTGGCTTAGAATATGCTAGGTTTGTTGATTTTTTTGTTTGTTTGTTTCATTTTGCTTTTTACTAAAATATGGTTTATGTTTCAAATATACCTGTTAAAGGTGGAAGAAAACAACAAAAATTTGCAAACTGATTTTTTTTTTTTGAACAGGTACTGCCACAAAATGGATAGGTTTTATTATCATATTTAATAGAGACTCTATTTGGATTGTGTTCATTATTTGGCATTGTTTTAGCACTTGAATTTCTGTGTGGACTTTAGTGAGCTTGGTAGAGGATGTTTGATCCTTTTTAGGCGTTGAGGAATAGCAAGCAAGACAACTGTAATGGTAATATGGAACCAACTTCATTTATTTGTGGTTAGTTTTGATTTCTCTGAGTGAAGAGTAAGATTTAATTTGTTTCTTGAATTTTCGGTAAAACATAAAACACTTTGAACTGTAGTACCTAAACAAAATAGGTCTTGTACCCTATTTGATGGTAAAAAAAGAACGACGTTTATGTGTGATTCTGTTCACAGTTGAACCTATGACTTCATTACGTAAAAGCTGGAGTAAATCTGCTATTTATAGCAGATTCTCAATGGAGAAGACTTTGGGGGAAAAATCCCTTTTTATCTGAATTTTTTGCATGTGTGCTTAAAATGTATGTTTCTTTATTGGTATGCAGATGGAGACCAAAACAGTTTGTAAAACCAGAGTTAATGAGGATACTACAGAATTCAGTAGAAGATGCATATAAGCGCCTTATATATCCCCTCCTCTGTAGAGAATTCAGGTAAGTGCAGAATTAATGTTTATTTTCATGTTGATTTCTTAACTCATGTCTGCCTTTTATTAGAATTTCTATTACATTTGACAATAACAGTACATTTCTGACAGTGTGTGTTTTCCCAAGAAATGAACTGTGTAGTCTTGGTGCTATTGATTTCTTTTGTGTCCCTATCCAGTTTGGACTGTGCTAAAGAAATTATTTCTATGAAGTCACAGAATAATAAACATGTTTGATATTTTTAGAATATGTTGTTTTTACTGACTCTTCCATCTCTCTACCCTTTCACAATCCATATTCTGCTTTTTTTGATTACTTGCCAGGGGCAAATACCTGATCTCTGACTACTGTAGAAGAGATACTTATGTTCTTGTGTTATTGACAATACACCTGTCTAATAAAGGGCAATTTAGAGTTACATTACAATTGCATCATTACCCTCATATTAGCATTAACCACTATGTCGCTGAGTTTTCGCCAGATCTGTTCCTGTCTCTACAAGAATAGTGTGATTGGCACTGTTCTTGCTCCATTTCTTCTACCTGTCTGCAAGGAACTGACAGAGCAACTGTGGGAGCTGGAAGTCTCCCTTGTATTTGTCATCTCCATTTCATGATAAATATAATAACCATAATGTTAGTCTGTTGCTATTACGTGGATATTGAAAGATCTCTAGAGAATTCAGTAATATTATTTCTATGGATAATATAGTAACAGTGTCACTAGATGAAGTGTTACATATAAGATGTTTAATATTGTTTTTTCAAAATGTAAAGAAAATACAGACCTCAGTGTCAAAGTAACATTAAATAGTGCATTTCCAGGGCGAAGTAGAGGAGTTAATTTCATAAAGGAGCATATGTTTTATCAGATTTGCCAAAAAATCTACTTTCTAGAAGCATTATTTTTCTAATGAGGAAAGAAAAAATATACCATTTATTGTTTATTTTGACAAGGCTTCATCTGCATTAGTCAGTTTTATTTATATTATCACAAGATGGGGATTTCTCCTTGTTCAGCTATGCAGATAGTGTGGAAGAAATTATAGGATAAGACACTTCTGGAAAAGGATCTTGGGAATGTTCTTGGCTTATTGTATGGCTTTAGCTGAAACACTTAAAGCCATATGCTGAAGATATATCTTCTCTAAAATGGAAATAATACTATAGGTACATTTCTTATGATAAATTACTGCGTAAGAACAATTCCTTTCTATACTCTGAGGAACGTGATTTTTCTCCTCAGAGACGTGTGGATGAGGCTTCCATTGAATGTCAAAAGAAAAATGCAGTGCTATAAAATTAGTCCTAACAAACTGCTTGATAGCTGTGCTCAAAAATGGCAGCACTTCCCATATTCCATAAGACAGGAAGCTGGGAAGACCAAAGTAGCAAGATCTTCCTCTGAGAGAGTTGTCAGCACAGTCCTGCTTCCACTTTCTTGTCTGTTTTGTCACTTTTTTTCTGCATCTCTGAATTAGTCTTAGTATCTAAGACAAAATTTGCTCTGTTTCTCCTTAGCAAAGAAGAGGCCTTTTCTTTCCCCCAGAGCATCTGACAAGAGCCACGTGAGGCTGGCTAACAGCGTGGTTCTTGTGTTACGAGCACGAGAGAAGCTCCCCAAAGCATTAACATTTTAGTTTCAGGCAAAGCGTCCTCGTAACAGCTCCTGGCACTTGCTCTCATGAGCGTGCTTGGCTGGGGACTCTTCCCATCCAAAAGGTAGTGGCAGCTAAAATTTTGAACAGAAGATACTTGAACAGTAGATACTTCTAATGGCCTTTGGGTTGTTTCACGACAACATGTTGTGTTTGTGTAGTACTACACAGGAGTGGTTGCTTTGACTGCCTTGACTGGTCACCTTACTGGTGAGGCAGATTTTAGCTATCGGGAATTTCAGGGATTTTGAAAGCGTTGAGATCATTCTTCCTTGTGACCTTAGTGCATGTGGCTATCTAGGGGAAGTGACATGCCACTGCCACAGTGCTCAATATCTCATGACAGTGAGTCCAAGCGCTGCCTTCTGTCAAATGTTATTTGCAGGCTTCTAGGAATCAGGCTCTTTTAGGCAGATGATTTGCCTTTTTAGTGGTGTTTGGCTTCATTGAGAATAGGGGAGGTATATGGGCTCTTAAAGCTGGTACTCTTGTGTTCATCATTCCTACTGCAGGTCTGCTTTGGTCAACACCTTGTTCTTTGAATTCAAAATTTAAAAATTTGAATTTGAAGAGTGTTTTTTCATTACACTAAGGGATTGCTGCAGTGGTCAATTACTGCAGACTTTTCGGAGTTTCTTTTTGTTTTGAAGTTCCCTTCCTTCCCTTCCTTCCTGGATGTAGCTCACAAATGAAAAGAATACAAAGCTCAAATGAAATGAAAACAAAGCTTGTGGCCTGTTCCGAGGAGTCAATATCTGCTTGTGTTTTACTCTTTGTGATAACTTGGCACGATGGACAGTATCTACTTAGGAAAAGCCCAGATGATGTGGGATGAGTCCTGAAACAGATCTCCTATAGAGAGGAATGTAAAACACCTGCCAGTAGTATTCCTGGCCCTTGACCACTTAACCCTTATCCTTCTTTTATTCTTTATTCTCTCCCAGCAGAAGTTGTTTCTTAGGAGTATTAGCAAAGGACTGCTAAAGTACTTAATATCTCCTTTTAACCTAAGTATTTCCACCCCCTGCCCCTTTTTTAATTATTAAATGCTGGAGCAGAAAGTTTCCAAGAGTGCATTGAAAATTCTGATGATCAAAAGGATAAAAATTGCCAGCAAGATGGTTACCTTATTTATTGTTTAATTTCCTTTCTTCCACTCTCTGCAGGATACCATTATTTCTCATATCTGGTATAATAATGTCCAGTATTGCTTTTGGCACTTTGGACTACATTTTATTTTGTTGCAGTACTGCATGGAATAATTCCATCAGGATTTGATACAAGTGATGTGGCATGGACATATATTTTTTTTTTTAATGGATAATCCTTTCCTAATTTTCCAGGCTTTCTCCAAGGGAATACTTTCTTCTCTGTCTGCAGAGACGCAAACATTTTTCTGTATATCTTATTTCACACCTGAAGCTAGTTTGCAGATATTTTTCCATGGAAAGGATTGCCTCTCAGATTCTACATGGAAGTGGGGAGTTCTACATCTCAGTTTGAAAAGGGAATCTTCTAACAGTGCTTATAGAAGCTAATAGTCATTAGCTTGTTTCCTTCTGTTACAATACAACTGTTAATGATCTGATGCCTGAGTGCTTCTGAGCTTTTAATAGAAGAGCCTGAAATTGTGACTGTCAGTACTCTTCATAACATAGCAACCGAGGAGTGTGGGATTTTTTTATTTTTTATTTTTTTATATTTTATATTTTTTTATTTTTTCAAAATAATCATTGTTCTTGTGTTTAAAGATGGGGACCACTATTCTCCTTTGCCTTATATCTCCGTAATGTTAATGTGAACTGTCACAAATTGGAAAAACACAAAGCTGGGCATCTTGCCATTTGGATGAAGCCAGTGGTGCACTGAAAAAAAGAAAAAGGATATTACACTGTCCAAAGTAGCTTGATATTTGTTCAAGTATCAAATGACCATCCAAAACTTAGAATTAAGGGCCGGTGCTTGGGACGGTAGATCATGTTATTGTTTCAAGTGCTGAGTGAGAGGCAGTTAGAGAGGAAAGAGAGGTCTATATTTGAAATTAAAAAGACAGGATATTTTGTAATAGCAAGGAGATTCGTTATGTTTCCCCCACGCACCTGGCACTTTCTGTAACATTTCCTGTTACTATAAAAGCTTCTGTATATCCATGCCAATTCCAAACATGACTTCCATAAGGTGCACGTAACTAATAGCACGTGTTTAGGAGCAAACTTAATTCTTGCACAAGACCCCCTTCACGGGTGGACTGATGTGAAATTGCTGTGTGGGAAGACTTGGCCTTGTGGCTATGGGGAGCCCATATTTCAGGGACAGATGAAAGGTAGAGTTTTGGGCTCTGTCTCTGTGTATAAAATCTTTGGTCCAAGAGCATTCGACCGTTCTCGGTTACAGTCTACTTAAAAAGTTCATTTCCACACATATGCTGCTGGTTGAACCAACCGCCTCCAGTCTGTATCTCTGGACTCCCTGTGGAAGAAGGTGGTTTGGAGTTTGGATTAGTTTTATTTAACTCTTCAAGAATGAGGCACACTATGATGCATTACAAAAGGATGCTGCACAACTGGATGACCAGGCAACGAAATAGCAACTGAAACTCAGTGGAGATAACTGTAAAGTGTTATTTAGGCGTTGGACAAGAGATCGGTTGTGAGCTTTTGAGACATGAACCATGAGAAACTTAGAAAACATTCTGAGCTGGAAATAGTTGGAGGCTAGAATAAGTTTATGGGACAGATATGTTAGTGCTCTTATTTCGGCTATTCCTGTTTCCTGTAGAGAGTCTTAAAGCTTATAGCCACGGTTGGAGACATGATATTGAAGTAGAGAGAATAGTTGTCTAAACTAGCACAGCCATTCACGTATTCTTGTTTTTAGCGGTGGTGATGTTCTTTGGTGTTGAGAGGACATTTGAATTTCTAGGGAGTCTTTGAATGCATGTTTACCCTTCAACTTCTAGCCCTTAGTAACATCTGTGTTAACAGTATAATCTGTACGGAAACAGTGTGCTTGGGGAGGGAGTGGAGGTGGTGAAGGAAATTCTTATTTTTTTGCACATTCCTTAGAAAATGCGGTACCAGTAATTTGTGGAAGAGAACAGCTAAGTATTTACAAGTTATGAAACTGAAAATTAGCACACCTGGGCAGGGGCAGGGGTGGTATGTGAGACAGAGGGGTGAAGTGGTCAAGTTTCAGAGGCTTCTCCATATGTCCTGAAGCCTGTTGTGTTTCTTCAGTCATTTTTCTGTTTGCTTGTTTCTTTAAAGTACTTTTTCTTCTCCTCGCTGCTCTGACCTTCAGAATGGGCACAGTGGCCTGGCTGAGGGAGGCCACAGAACCAGCTGCATGTAAAATGCTGTCAGACTCACAGACAGTCACTGACAGCAGCCTGCCTGTCTGAGCCCACAGCTGCGTAGCCCAAACTGTGAGTGACTCAGAGGGCAGAGACACAGACCATTTACCACAGATTGGCAGGAGGNCACTGACAGCAGCCTGCCTGTCTGAGCCACAGCTGCGTAGCCCAAACTGTGAATGACTCAGAGGGCAGAGACACAGACCGTGTACCACAGATTGGCAGGAGAGTCTCTAATCCACTTCACAAATGAGAGATGATGAGGACTTACCAGATCCAACTTTTCCACTGTGCAATGAGATGGAGCTAGGTTGGGTATATGACTGAATCTTTGACATGCTCAAGTCAGACTCTTTAGTCTTCCCACATCTGAATATAATCACTCCTTTCAGTGATGGGTTTAAAACAAACGAAAAAAAGAGAGTGGTACAAATGGTATTAGTTATGACTGTTTCTACTTGCCTTAATACCCTAGTTACTGACCATGAAATGCAGTTAGAAATGAGAATCAATATCTGGATTTAGAACCAAAACAGAACAGGTAATGAAGAATGTCCCATGCACACTTGTGTCCCTTTGCTTTCTTATATAAGAAGTCATCCGGGGCAAAAATACTTGTCCTTTCCAGTCATTCTGTCACTGGAGAGACAAATAAGACATCATGCATCTTGTACACCTTCACTTAAACTCTGATTTGTCTTGCAGAAATGAGAGTGCTTCCTACACAGTGTTAAAGCCACCCCCAAGTCAATTTTTGGTGCACTGACTCGCTTTCGGGTCTTGAAAAACATGGAAAGAGAGAAAGAAAGGGAATATAATGAGCTGTGACCTCCAGTTTGTATTTTACTGAGCTAGTAAGAGCAAATCAATGTACTTCAGTTATACTGGTTAAATAATAGAATTCACAAACCAGACTAGATGTCTTTTGCTTGTGCCCAATGACTTATTTAATTGGGTAGAACCTTCTTGTTTCTTTCTAGTCCATTTCTGTTTTAAGTGATGATCCCTATTCTCCTAAGCTCTGCTATTTCTCTGGAATGGGGAAATTATGATGAATTCAACCCATACCTTTTTCAGACCCAGTTTTCTTTGCAAGTAGATAAAAGCTTTGTTAGGAATCTGCTCTCCACTCATACTTGCTGGTATGTGTGCATGCTTTTATAAGACTTAGAAGTATTTTTACTGTACTTGTAATATCCATTTACTTTCTTTGAACCAGAATGAGATGGTCATATAACTGTTCCTTTTAAAAAAATGTCAAAAACTTCATTGAAAGTGCAATGTTTATTTGAAGGTAATGAAGACCTATTGGGAAAAGCTTACAACTTTGGAACAATTCAAAAGTGTATTTGAAAGCTAAGTGGAGGAAAAATGTTTTCTGCTTTCATCCTTCTAAGATCAAAGTTAACGTCTGATGCAGAGAAAGAGTCTGTGATGATGTTTGGAAGAAATCTTCGGCAGTTGCTCCTGACCAGCCCTGTCAGGGGTCGTACTTTGATGGGAGTAGATCCAGGCTACAAACATGGCTGCAAGTTGGCTATTATTTCACCAACCAGTAAGTGTCAATTCTGAATAGTCTCTTGTCCTGAAAGGACAGTTAAATGTATTCAATTACTGTAAGGGATACTTGTTACAGAACCTGCTTTTTTATCAGATTTTTAGAATTATTATTTTATTTGCTAACAATTTGCTGTCATGCAAATTCCCTTTTTCGAACTTGATGCTAAATTTTGTGTGTACGAATTCCACTGTCCTTTTTGCAATTTATTGTTTTCTGAAGTAGAAGTTAAAATCCTCTCTGCCTTTTAAAATAAAGGTTCAAATAATTGTGCCTCTCAGTAATCAGTGAAGAGCACACTTCTCATTTTTATTAATTAAAAAAAAAAAAAAAACATGCTATCTATAACTTAGTTTTTTTCCGTCAGTAGTATCTTGGACATCTGGAATTTGTTTTAAATCAGACTCTTTTTCTTTAGTCTTATGTGTGTTAAAGTGCAAAACTACTTCTAGGTTCGATTTTTTAGACAGATGTAGGAAAAAGTCCTACTACTGCACCTTAGTCTGATCTGGAGATCTATATACCCATGAGATATTTCTTGTGCCCATGGGATATTCTTATATCCTTTGTATTTTGTCTTTACCTATTCTCTGAGAATATGTCCACTCAGGAGGAAGGGAAATTTTGTCATTTATGCATGCTAAAATGCCAATAAAAGTAAACGGTTATTAGTTTGCAGTGGCAACTCCAACTTTATTGTATTGTGAGTTGTCAATATCAGTTAATACTGAATTGTTCCCAGGTTCGATAGGTAGAGTTATGGCAAGAAATGACATTGGATTTCTGGCTCCTGGATTGCAGATCTAAACCTGGCTCTCTCATTTGCATCTCTCTAATGGATCTGTAAAATGCACAAGGCTATAACAATAAGGCCATTTCAGTAAATTGCTGTTTTTCTCTTTGATAATATGATTTATTTTATTTGCTTAATATGTCTACCTGCTCATTATTCGTTAAGTGGATATGTCTTCAGGGACCTAGAAAAATGTCAACTCAGTTTCGCTGTGGCAGCCAAAACATTTCTGTCCTGCACCCACCATAATTATTTTTTTAATAGAATGTAAAAATGAAAAGGAATTTGACTTATTAAAAGTGTTCTTTGTGAATCATCAAATTACTTTAGTAGTTCAGCAGGAAATAGCTTTTGGATCTCTGTTTTTATGAATGAGACTGCTTTTTGTTGTTCTAGGTCAGATACTCCATACTGATGTAGTCTACTTGCACTCTGGTCAAGGATTTCGGGAAGCTGAGAAGATAAAGAGGCATCTTCTACAGTACAAGTAAGCTAAGGAAGCTTCCACTTATTCTTTCTTACTGAATCTAATAGATTCTTTTTCATGTAGCTCAGGCCAGGCCCTATTTCGTGCTTTTATGCTATATATCTAGAAGAATGTAAAATCTAAGGAGGACTGTGACTAAAGCTTCATGAATGGATCTCCATAAAACTGATCCATTTCATTTTTAGGAGCAGAAATAAACGTTCAGCTAAGGAATAGTTGTGTATCAAAAACTGTCTGTTTAAAAAAAAAAAAAAAAAAAAAA
>VWPW01005241.1:1820058-1996023 GCA_013389825.1 Crypturellus undulatus | reverse complement strand
AAAAAAAAAAAAAAAAAAAAGGATAATAAAGACTAACTTTTTCTTTTTTTACCCTGTGCAAAGCTGTAGCACTATTGTGATTGGCAATGGCACAGCCTGCAGAGAAACAGAAGCTTACTTTGCTGACTTAATTATGAAGAAATATTTTGCACCGCTGGATGTCGTTTACTGGTAAGATTGCTTTCCGTGATGTTTATCTCTTCATACTTTAACGGGCATTTTTAAATATAAATTTGAAATGGTTCTTTTTGCCACCTCATCTTTTTCTGCTGAGTCACGCTGACTCCTCCTTCCAGCTGAGGCTTCAGCTCTTCGGAGCAGGAGGTGGAATGGGACACTCAAATTCCTTCTCTTGAAGCTCACTTGGTTGCCGTTATCACTGTAACGGAGTCAGACAGCCCCGTGGCACAGATCTATGCCAAAGACTTGTGTTTGTACCGTGTGTTTAACTTCTAGATCAGTGTGGTTTGAATGCAAATGTTAATGCTCATGTTCTCTATGGTATGGAATATTTGCTAATCCTTGGAGTAGAAAGAGGTCTGTGAGTACGTATTTTGTTAATACACAGCAGAAAGTTGAAGGTATTTATCCTGTTACAACTTCAATTTTTTTTTTTCCATTAGTTGAATCTGAACTCAAACCAAACTATTCTGCTTTTGCTTTGAACTGAAGCTATCTTGTATTGCTTCCTTTTCCCTTTTCCACCATGCAGAAATGCCTTTCTTTTATTTGCATTTACATTTTTTTCCTTAACTTTTTTGTGACTCAAATCTTAGATTACTATTTGTACGGAAGGAATATTTAATTTCTGCTGTGTGTTAGTTTACTGAAATGCATTGTCTAATTTTTTGAGAAATACATTATTTTTGTTTAAACTACTGCTCCTTTTAATGGACCCTCCTCTGTATATTATAAAGTTACCTTAGAGCAACAAGTGTTGAACAAATGTTCCTGTGAAATTGTCTAACAGCACTGTGCTTCTATGATAAGTATAAATTTGCAGCAAGATTGATGCTTCAATCTGTTTTTGTTTCAAGAGGCATAATAGAGTTTTTCAGATTTTTTTCTTAAAGAAGAGAGACCATTCAGGCTCTTGAGAAGTTATGTGTGCACTCAATTCAACCTAAAAAGATTGAGTAAGCTGCTGCAGAAATTTCTGATTTTCATTTAAAGTCTGTAAGAAATCCGATTAAGTCATATTGGAACAACTCATTCTGAAAGAAGACCTGCTTCAGCAGGTTGCAGCACTGAGCATATTGGTTTACAAGTGAATTTAGTTGTTGTACCATTTATTTTTTTTAAGAAAGTATTTAAGTGCACTTGCATTCCATTAGCTGAGCACTGTACTGTACAAGCGCTCAGCCTTTCACACTGACGCACTGAATGGCGTGAAGGCAAAAATCTTTGCCTAGTGGAACTGAATTCAATTCATTACTGTATGCAGAGTACAGAAAATTTCTGATCGTACTTGACTTATCCTCGACTCCAGATAAAGTTCCTTTGGCAGATAAACCTACATTGCGTTATAGTTTTAAAAACAAAATCCTAATCAATGTTTTAAGCTTGTCTCTGAGGACAGGTAGCTGATAGGAGCTATAGACTTTAGCTTCATTTACAAATAAAGTCTGCAAGATGGTACTTGTTTAAAAACTCTAATAAAAGCAGAGAGAGAGAGAGAAGCGACTTTTCTAGTAAAATTAAATACAAATATGTATTATATGTAAAATAAAAAACCTGTTCTTTCTTTTTTACCTGCAGTGCATATCTTAAGCTGTGTCAGTATTGAGAAATCTTTCCATTTTTTTCTTTGAGGACGCCTGTTAAATTTTGTCTCTTAACCATTATGATATTTTATTTTATATTTATTTTCAATAAATCAATTATTAATTATCAATCATGTATTTAGTATTTATTATTTTATCAAGATATTTTATTCAGTCATCATTTTGTGTTTTTTCTAGTATCAATAAATATGTAAAGAGTCCTCAGCAGTGACAATTCTATACTACATATAGTAGTATGTAATATAGAGTGTGTATACTCCATACTATTTTTTCTGGTGGGAAGACAAATGGGTGTAGGCAGAGATAGGAAATATGAGGCATATGGCACACTTTTTTGTGGCTTTAAAAACTCTGTGGACTCAGTTTGACAGTTTTTGATTTAAAGCAAATATTTTTTCAATATTTTTATAACCCACAATCTTTTAGATACCTACATCCAACCTAAATAACTGCAGATTTTTTTTAATGTAGTTTCCCTTGTAGAGCAATGTTTATTGACTTAGATTAGGATTGGACTAGAGCCCAGAGATGGTCATATCTGGTCTTTAGGTTTTTTGTTACAAATCAGTTTTTGTTACAAGGTTCAATAAATATTCTTGATTATTTATGTTAGTTCTGTTGTGAGTTCATGCCAAAGATACAACGTATTATAACCGAAGCAGATGTTTTGTTTTAGACGAGTGTATTTGTTTTAACAGGACCAGAAATGTAAATGAAACAACAGTGTGTCAGCATTAACATGGCAGATGATGAACTTTTAGGATTTCATTGGCCTTTTGGATTAAATTGAAATCCTGAGAAAAAACAGGAATCTTGTTCCACATTTAGATCACTGCAACAATTTTGTTTTTTTGACTGCTGTCAGTTCTAGATTTTTTGGGACTGAAAACTATCTGAATTGATGGGTCATCTATGCTAGAGTAGGACAATAAAATTCAGTCATGTTTACAAAAAATAAAATTGCTTTTTTTCTGCCTCAGTGTTTCCATTACCATAATACCAGCATTTTTACTGTTTCAGATTTATTTAATTACTTGTATTAATCCAAGCTTAGAATAAAGTATTTTAGCTCATAATGAATATGTTTGATAGGTAATGTGTAATGTGAATTGCTGATGATGTTCAACAAGCAGGGAAGAGTGGAGGGAGGCAAGTGTGTGTCTTTGGTTTTGGATGACTTGGTGTGTGTTTGTTTGTTTTGTGGTTGTTCTCAACTTGATACAAAATCCTTTTGTCACCTGCAGCAAAATGTTTTGTAACTCTTGAGGCTTTATTGGCCCTCTAATTGATAATTTATTGCTCTTTAAGTTCAAACACTTACAGACCGTGACAAATCGGGGAAAATCTGTAATGTCTTATAAAGTTCTCATTTGGTTTTCTTTAATGTTTAAATTGTCTCTTTTAGAACAGTTAGCAGTGTTCTGCTGAAGCAGAATAGGGCTGTTTGATACCTTTTGAAGTTGGAATTCCGTGGTGAGAAATTGGTTTGGAAATGTTTGTTCTGCAGGGTTTTTGGTCCATTTGTACTTTATAGGTGTCTGCACATGCTTTAAATATCCCTTTCAATTTTAATGTGTTTTATGTTGTTGAATATCTGCATTATCCTCTCGCAGCTTTAACAAATGCCACTTTCAAGTTCTGTGCCTCTACATTTCTAATGTTACACTAGCTTAATTCCCATTACTTTTCTGCTTCATAGCACTCACAGTTTGAAAGGGACCTAACATTCGGGTTCACATTATGATAATTACGTTTCAAAGCAGTGCGGGAGGATTAAGATGTCTGAAGTCTAGTTGCCGAATGAAGTTCAGAACTACTTGTAAAACTTGTTTGAGTGGTTAACAGAAGTGGTTTTATTTATTCAGTGCTCATGCAGCATTAATCCGTATTTCATCAGGTACCCACAGTGCTGTAACTCTAGATACGACCTTGGGACTTAATTTACCCCATCTCAGTTTTCCTTATTAATGTGCCATGAAAGAGGTACATGAAAGATAGCCAACATCAAAGCACCTTTTCAAATAAAGCGGTTGATATGAATCCTCTGGTATTTAACACTGTCTGTCAAATGTTTCAGCTGGTTTGCATCCTTTTACAAGCTATTGCTTGCTGCATTAATGCAGTTGTTTCAAGTCTTTTGAGAGTCGGGGGAAGGGGAAGATAAGGATACACAAAACTTTATTCCTGGTTTATTTTGATTATATTTAAGTTATTATTTTGGTCTGTTAGGCCATATAACAATATGAATAACGTGCTTGTTGCCTTCGTTAGCCTATCTTAAGCTGTAAGATGTCTAACATAGGAAACAGCTTGCAAAATGTTGGCGAAAGGAATAGATGTTCCCCAGCAGCAGTGCGCACGTGCCTGAGCTGTGCACCGGGGAGCCTTTGTTCCGCTTCCCTTTCTTCCAAGTGCTAATGGAGTCATGAGAAGTCCTGACCAACAAAGCAGCAGTTTATCGAGCAACAGATTAAGATGTGTGTGAAGAGGATATAATCAGTAAAAATATTTAAAACTGCATAGTGCTTTCCAGCCAAGCTGTCTTTTGTCCCTTACGTACAAGTAATTATCCATTATGGCTATTTGTCAAAAATGCATAAGATGGCATGGTCAAGTACAATTTCAGATGAACAATCGTTTGCTGTATATATGTAGTTGAGACTCTCCTGTAAATTGGAACTTTATCTTGCACAGAGACTTCTTCCTCTTGCTACACGTGATTATTCATAAGTTTTGGTAGTGATTAGTCTGAATTTACTCCGCACAGAATGAACTGTAACAAGTAGCAGCACTCAGTGGTGTCTGAGATGTGTTCCTCTTATAAGCTGTTATCTCATTTGAGCTGAGCCTACCTTGTGTTCATTAGGGAAATTCAGAAGTGTTGTTGGATTATAAAGCAGTCCAGGAAAAAAAAGATTTCCCTTTACTATAGGCAGTAGTACAATGTTGGACCATTTTCTGAGTTTTCTTTTTTTCAGAAGGAAATAAGGGGAAGCAATAAAGAAACACATAAATGGCACAGGTGAAATATATGATAATTTCTGGCTTGCATAGCATGAAATTGAAATTCTTGAAACAGACTTTAAAAATAATACATTGAAGATGTAAAATGGTCCTAATAAAAATGAGGGAAATAGGAATATTTATGGAACAGCCTCTTAATTGAGTTCAATTTCAGGGAAACTACCATTGTTAAGATGAGAACACTGTCTATTTGGGAGTGTGTCAGTATGGCTAAAGAGATTACGAATTCCTTTAACTATAGAAAAAAGAAAGTTATATGTGGAGTCTAGACTGCAGCAATGTGAAATGCAGGCTCGGAGGGAGGAAAATAAGTAGTGAAAGAAATCTGAATCTAGAAGAGGGGCGGGGGGAAATAGACAATTTTCCCAGATCAGTAGAACATGTCATTTGACTCGGGTCCAGGACAATCTATGGGAAAACAGTTTTGGTGTAGGGGGGGAATTATTCACAAAACTTGCTTTCTTTCTTTTATCTTTTCAAGAGAAAATCATAGTAACAGTAGTATCAAACAGTGGTTTAAAAAGTTATGTGTTTATCATATGTACATCTCTTTAGACTCTGTAAAGTTATTAAACACAAAAATTGCTTCTATAAAATTAGGAAAAATTTTAGTCCAAAAAGCTGTTAACTACATAACAGTATGTTCAAGGGTATTCCTGTTTACTCTTTAATTGGAAAATATGCTGATCTGTAATCCAGTCATGCAAATCAGATAATGAATGTGATAACTATCACAGTAATTCCCTGCCCTGAGTTTGTTTTTTCTTTTCTTTTCTCCCCCCCCCCTTTTTTTTTCCTCTTTCAGAGAGAATTAATTGTCATATTCGGGATTGCAAAACTTCTGCTTTCAATTTTATGTTCCCTGCTGAGCAGTAATTTGTACACAGGGGTGCTATTTCCTTGTGGAAATCTTTGATATTTTTAGATAAATAAAATATGATTTTTTTTTTAAGATAATGAGCTAGTAAGCCTCTGCTATTGCTGTATAGCAGAAATCAGGTGAAGAAGGGGAAGCATATGAAAAAATGTTTGCAAACAGAATAATGAGAGTTAAAAAACTAAAAGGTAACTCATAAAAGCCAGGCAAAGAAAGATGCACAATGAGCAGCACTTCTGCCCTGAGTGTGCCCCCTTGGGACTTTAGGAGCAGGGAATACATGGATCGTACAGAGTACCTTCATGGCATGAGACTCTGTTGCATTCCCAAAACTCACTTGAGGGAAGAAAAAAAAAAAAAAAAAGAAAACCTCAAGCGAGTACCACAGGTTAAAAGTAACTTCATTTTTAAATAAAGAGCTTATTTAGTTTATTGATATGATTACATCCTTTGGATGTAACCTTTTTGTCTTGTTGTCCTGTTTGGACAATACATTGCAGTTATTTTGAAGGATGACTCCATGAAGATATAGGAGAACCAACCTAAGGCACTGCCATAACACACTCATCTCTCTCAGAATGATTGTTCCTGTTACCTGTTCTTGTTACCTGTTCTTTTAGTCTGGCAATCTCCTTTCTCTGAGGGGTCACCAAGCCCTTCCTTGTGATGGCTGTCAGGCCACTCGTGTGATTTCCCATCTGGTATATGGGAGCTTTATAGTGTGCTGGAGGTGTATCTTGCAAAGGCCACATGCACCTCTGCCTGTCTCCTCCTCACACCAGGCCTCTTTTGAGCTTTTCAATACAGCGGATTCTGTCAAGAGAACAGTACCCCTGTCCTGTTCCTTTCCTTGCCCTAATTGTTTGTGGGAGTGAGTGAACAGATGGACAGAGTATATTTCCAGCTTAAAATTTTGGGGACTTCAGTTGAAAAGTGTGACTTAATGATATACTGCTGCTTCTTAGAGTGAGTATTCAAGCAGTACCTATAAACTGTTGCCCAATAATACAGTTTTTTTTCCTCCTAACCACTTGTTCATGGAATCGCTGAGATTGGAACAGAGCTCTGAAACTTGTCTAGGCCAACCCTCTGCTTAAGATCAGCTAGAGCAGGTTGCCAAGTAGCATGTCCAGTTGGGTTTTGATTATCTATGAGGATGGAGACTTCTCAACTTCTCTGGACAAATCCTTCCAGTGTTCACCTACCTCACAATGAAGAATTGTTTTGTAATATTCAAGTGGAATTTCCTTTGTTTTGAGTTTGTGTCCATTGACTCTTGTCCTGTTGCTGAACTGTACTGAAGTGTCTGGCTTTGTCTTCCTAATAGTATCCCATCAGGTAATTATACACATTGATAAGATTCCCCCTGAATTTTTTCCAGACTGGACAGACCCAACTCTCTCAGCTTCTTCTCCCATGAGAGATGCTCCAGTCGCTTAACCATCTTTGTGAAACTTTGCTGTGCTTTCTTCAGTAAATCCACGTCTGTCTTACAGTGCGAAGTCCAGAACTGCCCTCAGCACTCTGGGTATGGCCTCACCAGGGCTGAGTAGAGGGGAAGAATCACCTGCAACCTGTTGGCAACACTGCCTGATGCAGTCCACGATACCATTGGCTTCCTTTGCCATAAGGGTTCATTGCTGACCCACGGTCAGCTTGGTGCCTGCTCTGCAAAACTGCTTTCCTGATCAGCCCCAGTATAGTGGCACAACGGGCTATTCCTTTCCATCTTCCGTCATTCTCAACTCTTTTCTGTTCCCCTCAATCTCCATTTATCTAGACCTTAGTTCAACTTGTCTGTGAGGATGGTATAGGAGACAGTGTCCAAAGCCTTTCTAAATAGAGATTAAACAACATCCACTGCTTTCCCCTCACCCGCTAAGTCAGAAAGCTTATTGTAGAAGAGATTGGTTAAGCACATTTTCCTCTTTGTAAATCCATGCTGACTACCTCCGATTACCTTGTCCTTCGTGTGTCTCGAAATACTGTACAGGGTTAGGTGCTCCATCACCTTCTTAGGGCTTAAGCTAAGAGTGCACAGCACATCGTTCCCCAGATTTTTCTTCTTGCACTTGAAGTGCAAGGAATGACACTTGCTTTCTTCCAGTCCTCAGAAACCATTCTTGATCACTATGATCTTTCAAAGATAATTGAGAATGGCTTAACAGTGACACTGGCCAGCTCCTTCAGAGCTTGTGGATGCTTTCCATGGACTCTTGTATATACAATTTTCTAAACGGTGCCTAACCTTGTCCCCGTCTGCTGAGGGTAAGTCTTCCTTTCTCAAGACTTTTCCTCTGGTCCCATGGGCCTGAGATTCCTGAAGGTTGTTCTTTGTAGTAAAGACTGAGGCATGGAGTACCTTGGCTTCTTCTGTCTTGTTTGTCCCCATGGCCCCTAGCCATCTTTTTGATGCTTATGTACTTGTAGAAATCTGTCCTGTTGCTCTCTGCCACCTCACCAGATGGGCTTTGCCTTTTGTAACACAAGGCACACTCTGACAAAGCGGATACAGGAATCCGGCGGATACTAAGTCTTGTTTCTATGAAACTAGCCAGCTCAATTTCTACATTCCTCTTGGGTCATCTGCCCTGCTTTCTTTTCTTGTATTCTTCTTTATGTTTGAGATTAGTCAGGAAGTCAGTCACCTCCGTGTCTAATTGCTAGTGGAAATGAAATACTATCAAATTTAGATGTTGCCTGCTCAAATGAAAGCTGGGAGTGGTTAGATAGTGACTTAACTGAATAATGGTGAATATTTGCTTCTAATATATTTTTGATTTGAAGATCACTGAAAATTTACTGTTGGAAGTGTGGAATTTGTTTATGGTATTGCGATGTTGACAATCTTTAATAATCAAATGTGAATGTAAATTAGGACTATTAAAATGTTAGCTTAGGATTTACCATAGTATTCTCCATCTAAAATAGGTGATTCTTGTGATATTTGAGATATTATTGTGTTATCTTCTTCACAAAGGCATGATCAATATGGCTTGTGTGTACTTAAGTAATTTTGTGAAATAGCTGTGATGAATTTTTCACTAGGAGTGATTAGGAAAATTAATTTAAGCTCTCCACTGTATTTCAAAAAAAGGAAGTATTACTTATGGAGCCTTGTCAGGAGTTAATTTAAGCAATCCAAGTATGCAGAGCGATTAGCATAGCGTCCAGATTAAAATAGTATAAATACATGATGTATCCTTTTGATTTGTGAGATACTAAGACTTGAGTATTATTGCACAGTCTAACCCAGTTGTATATTTGGGTAGTGTTTTGTCTTCAAGTAGAAGTTCTGTAGGACCATAATGGAAAGGTAAGCGTTTTTCCAGTTTTGTGAGATTGCCAGTAATATGTTTTTACTTAAGTTGAGATTCTGCCAAACTTCATACCTATTCATTTGTGAAACCACATTTGGTGTTCTGCATTTCAGCTCTTACTGGACTGCCTTTACTGTTGTGGGATGTGGTAGATAGATTTATTTATTTATTTGAATTGTACTATTATAGTTGATGATGATAGCAAAAACATATCTTATGTAGTTAAATTGTATTAGGTTTTCTAACACTCTACATTATATACCTTAATTTCAGTGACTTTTAACTGATTGATTTACCTGTGAGAGGAAACTTTTTATTCTGGATCTCTGTTAGGGGACATATAAGTGTGGGTTGCATGTGTTTTTAAAAAATAATAGGAAATTGCTTTAAGAAAAAAAAAAAGCTCCTTTTCCCTTTGAAGCATCAGTATTATTAAGTTATCTGGAAGAAATGAAAATTTTCAGGCAGATCCAAAGCTTGGACGGAAGCCTCCAATTCTCCCTCTGTAAATCTGTTCAAGGCCGTTCGAGCAGTAAAGCTCAGGAAATGGGCATTTAGACAGCTGCTAAAAAAATCCCTCAGTGCCATGAGCTCATCTCTTACAAACATGGGATGAGAAAGAGAAACAACTTTGATTTTAGGGAAATCTGAAAGTTTAACTTTATTTCTATGTCTGATAGCTTGAGAGTCTTTCAGGATTCAGCAAACAGCGTGTGCGTCAGTACAGAAAGGACTCTTCCTCTGCAGTTGTGCAATGTTTTCATTTCTGCTCCTGATTTCAAGCTATTGGCCTTTAGAGGCTTGTAACTGTGCAGATCTTTTTGTGTAATGCTGAGACTGTGGCCTGTGGTGGTCCAGGTTCTTCTTCTTCTCCTTCACAGCATACTTCAGCATACTTCTAATGTTTTCAGGGTACAAGAGGCAGAGGATATAAGCAATCTGTGTCTCTCAAAGGATCTGAGTAGTTTTATTTTCAGCTTGAAAAGGGATTAGCTGTAACTGAAGGTGCCTATTGAGAAGAATTCCTCCTTATAACTGGATTCAAGCAGTCTTGTCATTGATGAGTAAGTGGAGGGAATGAGAAATGATCCCTTTGTCATAGTGCGTTGAGTTGCCTTTTGGAGGTAAGAAACAGTATGCTTAGAAAGTAGACCTCAAAAAGCACTAGCAATGTGAAGCATCTTGTCATGATGTGAAGCATCAGAGACCAGGTGCTTTCCGCAGGATCAACTGGAAGCACAGAGAAGGCAAAAAAGAATACAGTTGGAGCAGCATGTAGTTTTGTCAGCTGTTGAGCCAACTTGTTTTCCTTTAGCATAAATAAAGCTGCACCTTTAAAGCATGTAATTTAAAAAAAAATGCTGAAAGGAATATCAGAGAAATGAGGCCTCCTAGATTTTTAAGAATCATAGTATTGCTTTTGTTTGCATCTTTGTTAACACTTGGTGAAAGAGAAACGCATTTAGTACCTTTTGATAGCACAGAAGTGAGAGAATGAACAAAATACGAAGGGAAATAGTCAATTTGGGCAGATACTATGTCTTGGTAAGCTACCTATTGCTTTTGTAGATTCCAACCTATTATTACTAGCCAGTTTATTTAAGGATGCATTTGTAGAAGTTTTTAACAAGCTCATCCTGTTTCTGTTGTCTTCCCTTCATAGGTGGTATTACCATAAATCAAATTTGTCAAATAATTTGATTTACATATGACTTATCTCTAAAAAAAAAATCTTCAGCTTAAGAGGGGCATTATGAAAGCTGTATATTTTTTGGTGCACAGGCAATGGAAGACATCTATGCTAACATCACAGGACAAAATATTGCAAGTGGGAGAACAAACTAGTTGCTGTGGGCTCTTCATTATGACAAAAAAATATAAGGCAAGAATGACTATCTGAAGATTAAATTGAAGTAGGTGTAAATTAGAAGTAAGGTAGGTGCTTTTAAGAATCTAGGTGATTGGTCCTTGAGGTGAAATCATCACTGAATGTTGATTATTTGTCTCCTGGTGTCTTCACACCAAGACTGTATGTCTTTCTGGATGTATGGGACATATAGGAAAGATATGGTCAATGGTTATTACATAGCCTGAATGGCATGGATCAGACAAAGCAACCTAATGATCTCTTACCTTAAGTCTTTGGAAAATGTAACATGAATGGATGTGCATCCTTTAGGAAAGATATGTGTGAAAGACTTTCATAGTTAGCTTCACCAGTTTAAGGGATCTATCCTGCTGTAAGTAAATGACAGAATTTCATTGATGTAACTTGTGATGACCAGAGCATAACTGAACAGATTTATTTTTTTGACAATTGGAGGGAGAATGGCAGAGGGTGATGAGGGTTTTTTTGATGTTGTTTTGTTTTTTTTTTTTCCCTTTTCAGTTATAGATTTGGTTGGTGGCTTAAAATGCAAGTTAAATTTAATTGTATCCTTCTGAATGTTATGCATTTTTTCCTTTTCACTCAAAAACTACTGAAGGCAAATTTGTTACGAAGATAAAAATATGGTAGTCATTTAATTTTGCTCCTGTTTGTACCTGCAAGTAATATATGACAGTTTCTAATTATATTGAATTATTTCAAGTAACATCAAATCTATCAATGTTATTCAAACAGCTTAGCTGCCTTTAGAGCTTTCCAAATGAAAATCTTTGAGGGGAAAAAAAATATTCATCTATATGCAATTATGGTTATTGCTAATATTAAATTGGCTCTTCACATAAAACTTCTCTCTCAAATCCTATTAATTTTCATATTTCATTAAACATCTTTGGCAGCTAAGGCAACATGCCTACTGCCTGTTCAGTTCTTTTATTGGGATGTATTAGAACCAACATTTGGATAAAACACATTTTGACATCTGGACTTGACAAGAAATGTTTCAGGGAAACAATTTAGACATGCATCTTCACTGGATGATTCTCTTGTCAGCATTAGGATGTTGTACTGTAAATACACTTTGGAAGTAGGCTTCAGTAAAACCAGTGATGCATTTATTACTTATTCTTTGTCTATTTTTCCTCATAGTAATCACAGCTCAAAGTTCCTTTGTCATATTTATTATTAAAGTTATTTTCTAGAAGTTAGTTTGTCATTTTTAGGTAAATCAAAGTGGATATTTCTGTAATAGTTCTCAGTGCTTTTCCCCCTACTGAAGGAAATGTTAACTTTTGAGAGGAGTAGATTTAATGGAAAGAGACATTGTCGATTTGAATGTTTTTAAATTAAATCTTCTGATGATTTAAAAACTGTTATATAGTATCCTTTTAATATGTCCTGTTTCTTCAGTTAATATAAACATACTTTTAAAGGAATGCGTAACAAGGCTGTCCTGTTGTCAACTATTCCCACATTTTCTGCTCCGCTTAGGAATATTTCTTTTTTGCTGTTGCTTTACCTGTCCGCCTATAACTGCTTGTTGCCCTTCTCAGTTGCATCCTTTATTTTACTGAAACTGGCTAATGACCCCGTGGAGGTTCTGGAGAAGAATGCCCAGTGGAAGTGCGCTGGTAGTTATTCGCAGAGCAAACGGGAGGAAATCTCTTTGCCTTCACTTTTTGGTAAAGTAATTGCTGTAGGTTGATTCTTGATGCTAGCAAAAAGAAAGTTTTCTGATTTGAGGCATGATTTTAAATAATAAATTGTTTAATGGCTAATGGAAAAGGGAAATTGGTGACTTCTAACTGGTGACTTCCGCTTTCAATTTTAAGTCTATAGGGAATTTCTAGGTTTTTTGTGAATTAAATACAGATGAATTACTGATTATAGATGTTTGTGTTGTTATATTTCATTTAATATGCAGCCCACAAAGTACAGTTCTTTTTGGTCAGCTTGAAACATGTGGGCATTATGAAAAAAATATTTTTTGAGAGTATCAGGTTGGCATGAACTGTAGATTATCATCAGCACACTGAACTGCAGCAGAGAAGCTTTATGTTTGCAGATGGTCTTTGGGTAATCCGAAATAGCAGTTTTTGCACTGAATACAGATGACAGCTTTTAATTCTTACAACAGACCCCCTGTTTAAATGCAGTTGTAGGTGTGCCGCCTTATTTTTGAAGTTTTGGCAAGTTAGCTGCTGTTGGACTTCATGACGAAACGTAAGCTTGGAGTCTCGTCCCTGCGCAGCAGTTGGTAAAACTGAATGGCATGTACGGTCCAGGGTGGCATCGCAGGGAGCCCTTCCGAGCTTCAGAGCGGTGTGAAATGCCTTGCTCGCACTCCCAGGGCTTGAGTAAACCCCAGTCCAGCTGGAGATGGCTCTAATTTTAAGGTTTATTTACATTTCTAAGCAGGTTTTTCTACTTCTTTCATGGAATCCTGAACACACTTGTCTAAATATTATTAGAAAATAATTTCCAAATATATGTTTTTGAAATTTTGAATTTACATGACTTCTTAGGATTAGGTTCTCCTAAAATATATTTTAAATGATAAATATATAAATTATTAGCAAAAAAAAAAATGCAAGTGAAAGGAAAATGGTAAGTAGACCCTTATTATTTAAAATCTACAAGCATGCTTATGCTTCCCTAATAGACCCTGGATCTGAATTAGTTAAGCATTTGCTTATGTTTAGGCTTGGAAGCCTGTCCTTTCCTAGAGGGGAAACGGTTTAACATTTTGTGCCTTATTCCTTTCCATCCAGCTATAATACCCCATCCCTGCAGTGGGTAAGAACCAGTCTCGCCCTCCACGTGCCCTGACCAGCCGAAGCCCTGGCCGTGTCCGTGCAGCTCCCGGTCACGCCGTTGCCGGCGATGACACGAGGGTGCGAAGGGGCCCCGTGTCCCTCCTGGCGCGGGGCCGCGCGGCAGAGGAGGCGGCTCACGGGGCTCGCGTGGCGCTGCCGCCCTCCGCGCTGGCCGGCAGAGCTGAGCAGGCCCCGCGGGCGGGAGCCGCTCGGCTCCATTAGAGCGTGTGCCGGAGTCGGCCCCGGCATATGTTCTGCCCCGGCGCCCGCAGGACGGGGCCGCGTCGGCCAGAGCGCCCCGAGGCGGCCGCGCTGCCGCCGAGTCTCCGGCAGACACGCTCCTCGGCCACGCCATTGAGATCCGCTCCCACGTGGTGACGCGGTGGCGTTCGTGCTCCCCATCCCCAAGGCTTTACGCTTATCGTTTTTAGTAACGACCTTAGTGATCAGCTGCAAGAGTAGTTGGAACATTTTAATCTCAGATGCTGAGTTTAGGTTGACCTGCTCTGCTGCTGCAAGAATCCACAAAGTGCAGATATTCCCGTTGATTTCATTTCTGAACAATTTCAGTTTTTGGTTTTGCTTGTACCGTTCGAGGAAGCTACATTTTTTTAAAGAGTTTTCAATACAGCTCTGTTTTAAAAACAAATAGAACTGAGGACTGTTAAAACCTCAAAGCTCATTTATTGGACACTATTTGGGGGCAAATACATGCTACTTTTCAGAAAGGTATGGGAAGTGTCAAATTTTTAAACTATTATTCAAAAAAAAAAAAACTTTGATGGCACTGAAATCTCAATTCTCAGGTACGGAGAATCCCGATGTTCCCATTAGTCTGCCCTGAGCAAGCTGCTCTTGCTGACTGCGCTTTGAGCAAATGGCGTCGGGCCGCAGTATCTCTGGGGTTGCCTTTTGTGGTGAAATCCTTTAATTTCCAAAAGGTATGGGGTTGTTCCAAGGTGCTAGTTCTACTGTGTGTATATTGCAGAAGTGAGACCTAAGAACCTAATGGTTAACCCGCAGAAGTCCGTTTGGAGTTAATGTGTATCGCCCGTATTATTGTTGGCCAATATTTACAGGTGTAGGTTGCCACTGTGTTTGTACTTTGCTTATAACGTTCTCCAGAAGACAAGTTTCAATTTACTTTTCTTTCTTGTTGCCCAGAGATGAATTGGCAGGATTTTTATTTTGAGGAAACGTGTGTAGCACAGGGAGGGAAGAGGGGTTTGGGCATTAATAGACTTTATTTTACGGTTTTGCTGCAGTTCTCTGCCTTCCAAGAAGAAAGCAATTCTGAATTTCCTGTTCTGAACTTGGTCACCTGCTATAAGAAAATAACTTAGTTGTTTTTGAAAAGGATGAACCAACCAATATATTTTCATTGCTTTACTTGAAATCATGTAATGTTGCATGAAATCGTGACAAGTCCTTAAATGTTTCTAAAAAAGAAAAACCTTTCTCCCTATAAAATGAGTCTCAAAAAAGGCTAGCATAATTGAAAAGATGCATGATTCAAGACCTTTTAGCTGCAAAATACTTCTGATGGACTTTCAGTTAGATAGGTGTAGAAATATGTGGTAAAGAGCCTTTCCTCTATTTGAAGATATTCTCCTCTTAGGTACATAGGTGACCGAGTGCCTAGTAACTGCGCTGCTCATCTGGCTAGGGACTGGCTTTGAAAACTGAGATGTGAAAAGCAGGACATAAAATAACCCACCTGTGCTTTTATGATTCAAATGTAAAGATACCTCTTTAAACTTTAGAAAATGTTCTTCTCCTATGCTTTCATGTTTGGGTAGGTAAATTTTTTTTTAATTATTTTTATTTTCTCCCAGTTTTAATGCAATTGCTCAGAAATGAAGCATAAGAAATTTCAGTCCAGAACAAGATTTTTTTTTTTTTTTAAGTGTTTGTAAATGGATGAAAAATGTTTTAAATGAAGTGGTCTTTCAGCATATGTTTATGCCAGCTCTAGTAACATTAGTTATGATAAATCTCTAGTGTGGATACATCACAACCTAGGGGAACAAATTATTCTTGTTTAAAAGGAGGAGGAGGAGGGGAATTATACCACTACCTAACTGAACTTTCATTTTACTAATTCCATTTTTTGAGTCTTACTAAGTGAATTTGTGTTTTCTGTTTAAAAAAAAAAAAAAGTGCAATTCATTAATCTGTCTCAGGTTTGCTGAGGTTTGGGGCTTTTTGTGTTTCTTGCAAGATTTATGTTTGTGTTTATTTTTGTTTTTTACACAAAATAAGATATCCACTGTTTTAAATGATAAAAAGATAGTAATGTAGCCAGTGTTTAACCCCCGTTCATGTGCAAATTCGTTCAATTTGTATTAATGTCTCTTTGCTGCACATGCCCACTGGATGCAGGTGCTATCAGTAAAATAACAGTATTTAAAAACATGACAATGAGGAGCACTAGAGAGGACATGAAAGAGCCCTAGAGGCCTAGCAGGAGAAAATTGTATAATTTAATAAGAAAACACTAAATCTACTTATGTTGCTTTATGGATGTTTGAGTAGGTCTTCCCACCTTGCAATATGTGTATGTGAAAGGAACAATTCTTAAGGAAGAATTAATTTTAACTATGAACATCTTGCTCTTGAAGGAATATATTTTAAACTGTTGTTGTCATTACAGACACACATTCTTTTATGCGTCTTTGACCTTTTATAGTATGCTTGGTAATGTGAAGCAAGCTTCATCTGACTCTTTTTTTTTTTTTTTTTTTGTGAAAAATATTCCTTTCTGAAAATGGGTCACACTTTCAGGCCATAAATTGTCAGAGGTGACCATGGGAGCCCTTCCCCTTCTCTCTTGAACTGCCATCCTTGGCTTTTCTCCTGTTTGCTGCTGTAATCCTTTTTAAACTATGGTGCCACTATTCCTTTATAGGTAATTAATAGATTTTGCTGGGAACGCTTTAACATACTTTTCAGGCATAAAACAGGCTTTTGTTCCAGTGGAGGAAAAAGAAGAAAAAAAAAAAAAAGGGATTGATGGATCTTGATGGACAGAATGGAACTTTTGCTTGATAAGTGTCAGCTTTGAATATTCATAAGCTGCAATAGAGCAAAATATCAAATTACTTTGGAGAGATAGTGACACATGATTTTTATAATAAGATCTGCATAAAGCATCATTTACTTTATCTAACAATTTTCTCTAGTATTTCGAGTTAAGTAATGGATAGAGGAAGCTTATCTTCTGTGAGCTGAGACAGATATCTTTTTAAAGTGCAAATCAAAGACAGAAGAAATATCACTACTAGAAAAATGTAGTCATACCTTCCTGTATCATGTCATATCACAAAAAAAGCTTTCCAGTCAAGAATCACTCCAATTCCAGAATGCCACATTTTGGGAGGAGTTTCTCTGTATGGGGAACCTTGGTCCTTAAGACTTCAGCAAGCTGTACCAGGAAGCGTAGGGGCTGCGGCTGACCAGTTTAAAAATATTAACTGTGCCATGGTCAGGTACAGCCCAGATCATAACAGGGATGAGGAGGTAGGTGAGAGGAGCAGCAGTGGGGGAAATGTGTTTACCTCACACTGTGTGGAGAGTTCACTGCATAGTTTTTCCCATATATCTGCACCAGGGAAGAGGACTTCCTAAAGAGATCAACTATTAGGATCAGTGATACTGGAAAAAGCAGGGGAAAAATAGAATAAAGCCTGAATCAAGGCAAAGCTACAGGCCAAAATTTTGTATAAATCAAGGCTATAGAATATGCACCAAAATTCTGGTTGAACTCCTTCCAAAATGTTTAGAATGAGCATTAAAGGAAATGACAATTGCTGGAGGTGCAATTCTCGGGGAGGCATTTTGCTCCATATGTTGTGGTCTTGTCCAGTTATACTCCACTCTAGGGACAAAGTCTCTGTGAGAATTAACATGATTTTAAACTGCAGCCTTTGGTTTGATGTGATTAACTGTGTTATAGCCACTGCAGTTGCTGCATCTTTATTGCCCATTTTCCAAATAAAATGTTACCAGGGGGCAGGTCGAGCTACTGAAAGTGTGATCCTGTAGCCTTTCTACATAATTTAATACAAACTATTAGAATCCAATGCTTCTTAACACATGTAGGAAGTTCATAGACAAATTAACTGGCTGAGAGGTCCATTTCATACTGCTGGAGAAGCCCACAGACTCACTTAATGGATTATCTGTGTCTTAAATGTCTTGTGTTCCCACAGTGTTGTTGTAGATAGGATAGTGCTTGCAATCCTAAAAATGTTGTAGCTGAGAAATTAGGCAGCCTTTTTGGCATGTTTCCCTTTCCAGGTCTGAAATAGAAGCTTGAGATTTCAAACTAAACAGAAGCTGAGACTGCTTAGAGCTCAGTTAGGTATTTATCAACTAGGCTGTCTTTGAAAGAGAAGGTAAGTGGTTCCTGCGGAGAAGGGTGGAAGTTAGCAGAGGAAGGGAAGAAGAGACAAGTAAATTATAGCCAGGAAAATGAGGGGGAATAGAAGGAAAAATAACATGTCGAAAACAAAAATAAATAACACAAGAATGTATCAGTGAGGACACCCAATATAGAGAGTACTAGGAAACTCTAGCTGTTCATTATACTGACAGCGATCTTTGAAAAGGCAAAACAAAACCAAAAACAGCTTTTTTTTTTTTTTTTAATTTGCCCCCCCCAAATCCTGTTCTTGCTATTTTATATTGCTCCATCTTCAAGGCCTACGTGAACAGCTATGCACCGATACGCAATTTCAGAACTGCAGAATTCGCGCCGCTCGCTGGTCCGGCTTTTCCAAGCAGCCTGGGTTGCTCTCGTCTGCCTCGAGCCCCTGCTTGGCTGGAGCTGGGCTGCGGCAAGCACCTGCCTTCCCCTCGTGCGGCCGCTGCTGCCGCGGCTTCCGCTCGGGCAGGCAGCGAGGGGCTGCGGGCAGGAGGCTCCCGGGGACGGCCCCCTGCTCCGAACCCGCTGCTCCCTCTGGTCCGCTGCCTCGCGGGGCTCGTTTGCTTGACCGAGCTCCCGAGGATTAAGAGGGGCAGGAGCACGGCCAATTTGCCTCTTCAGTTTGGAGGGGGCGATGACAGAATCTTGTTTGGGAACCTGTCGTGTTTTTGATATGTCGTCTGGACAATTTCATTTAAAGAGGTTGTTCTTTCTGCAGCGGGCAAAATAGACTAGGTTAAATTTTGTCAATATTTAGCCGCATATATCTTTTGTTATTTAAATATATTACTGTTTTTTTCCTTTGAAGTCATTGGGGCAATTAGTTTCTTTCAAGTGAATGTTGCCAGGAGTGATCTTGAAATTATAATATATATTCATAAAAAGTATACCACTGTTCATGTCTGTTATTATTTTAGGAAATGGACTTTTACGCTTTCATTTCTCATGCCAATCCTGGCGCCTTTTTTATTGCCTCTCCTTGGTTCCAAGTCTGAACTTGCTGAGCATTTAATGTTAATATGGCATAGATGGATATCTTTTAAACATTGTTGGTGTGTGTATTCCTAACTGAATGTATTTAATAGTCGTTAGCACTGATTAGAATTATTTTAATGGTGTAACATTTTTAATGACATTTTAAAAATTTTAGGAAAACCATGACACTTTTATTTATTATTTGTACTTGTTGCCTTAAGTTGAGGAAATACTGTATTCTGTAAGGATTATCCCAGTTGCTGTGGTTCCTTTCCAAGGTATTGCTACACTGAGGGACAGCGCAGCGTTTAAATTCCATATCTAAGTTCCTACTGTATTACAGTGTTTAAAGTAAAAATAAATGACTTGCTGCTATTTTGTTGGACGATTAACTTGGAAGTAGACTTTGAACATGAAGTTCGCATTTTAAACCTCTTTGCAAGAGCAGAAATCCACTTCAACTCCAACCAGTTTATGAGCAATGACAGGACCTGTTTTCTGAAACTGCCAATAAAAGTGGTGGGGGCAGTCACAGGTAACTGTCACCTCCAGTCTCAAGATGTGCCACACTGGGTCTTTCACTTTTCACTATAGACGCGGGACATGTATTTCTTCTGGGGATGAATCCGCAGCACCAGTTTTGTTCTGATAACAGCATCTGGCACTAGATTGATTTAACAGACTATGAGGTTTGCTCTTTTCAGATATGCACTTGTACGGCAGCTTCTGTTCAGCTCTGACATGGCCACACGCTACTGTTGTTTTTTCTGCCTCCTAGCACCACGTGTGAAGCTAAAGCTCTTTGACACCTGCCATTTGGACCTTTTTCTTACTGAAAAATGTCATCGTTTTCAGACAAGATGAAGACAGATATCTGATCATTCTTCCCTTTGCAGGGATGTGCTGAGGGCATGCTTCATAGACAAATGAATAAAGGATTACGGGCCTTAGCTGTACAGTGAGTTATATTAGTTTAGTACAATAAGTAGTTTTTGTTCCATTTAGGAGTTACTAAAGTTATATTAAACAGAGAAGAAATTAAACCATGATGACTTTATTATATCTTGCAGTATTTCTCAAACCTATTTCATTTTTCTGGTAAAATACACTTGCAGTCTTTTTATTGCTTTTGTGTCAGACAGGAAATTTCCTTTCACCTCTTTGAGGCAGAAGAAATAAAATGAGAAAATTTTGAACTTGTCAGGTTTTGTAGTCAGTATGTGGGTACTTTTCTGCATTTATCTGAATTAGGAAGCTGGGCTGCATTTTCCAAAGAAGTAACTTTTTTTTAAAGGAAAAGCTTTTACATCGCATGCCACAGTTATTTGTGAGTGTCTATATTGTTGAAACCAGTTTTGCAGTCATAAAGAGGCAATCAAACTGTATGACTCAGAATATAATTGTTCTTATACTTGAAGTATCCTTTTATTATGTTTGAGTTGTTGCAAATGCTCTTAGGATGCAAAATCAAAACACTGTCCTTTCTTACACTGCAGGGCAGTCAAGGTCCCAGATGTTGGATTTTATGTTTATGTTAATGTTTCCCAGCTTGCATGCAAGTGTGTAATACTTGAAAATAATTATTTTAGTAATTACATTTTTGGATATAATTCCTGATTTTCCTGTCTCTTATGCGTTTCATTTGTTCTCTGAGATTTGGCTGCAGGTCTTTGTAGTTAAACTGGCTTTGACTTGTATCGCTTTAAATTTCTTGTAAAGTTGAAACATTGAGGCCTTCTTTGATTTTCCTCTGATGTTGAAAGACTGTAATTTGGTGTTCAAAAATGTTAAACAAATGTTAAAGTTTTTTTTTATTATTATTATTGATCTTAAAGGGTGCACCACAGCATTGTGATGCCAGTTAGTTATGCATAAGCATACTAGAAAAAAAGGAAAAAACAAATGCCCTTCTTAGACTTAGTGTTATTTTAAGATATATGCTGCTTTTCATGACTTGATCCAATGATGCAAAGTGAGATTAGATTTTTTTGGTGATATCGCAGATGTGGTGATGTGAGAGAGGTCATTCTATTCTACTTAGTAGATTTGGGAAATAGAAGCTGTTTACCAGGAAAACTATCAGTTTTGTGCTTTGTCACGTGTGTGTGAACAAGAAAAAAGTACATATCACAACACGTGTTAGCTTTACCTTTTATCTGAGAAGAATCCATGAGAAACTGCCTTTTCTGAAGCACCACTGAAACTTGCATCTAAAATTAAACTTTTCTGATTTCTTTATTTAAAGAATGTTTTGGATATTGATTCCAATCTAATATGTGCAACACGCATGAAATACAAATGATTGCTCACAAATTCTTACTGGACTATCAAGTGCTCAACTGAAAAAGGACACTTGAGCCCAAGCCTTAGGCCTGTGAGGCTGAGCATATCATATGAAGGTCATATGTCTGCGTCACTGGAGTCGGAGACAGAGGAGATGGATGCATGAATTATTCCAGCCCCTGTGAATTAGCGGAGGACGTGCCGACTTTGGGAGATGACAGTGTGAGATAGCCAACCAGACAAGATCAAATGGGTCAAAAGACCGGAGACAGTAGGAAATGCAAACAATAGATTTGCAGTTGTGGAAGTTCCTTCTTTCCCTGCATGAAGGTGACTGAGCCCTCGACCGATGTGCAGTAATGTATTGAAATACATATGGAAGCTGGTCCCATGTTAAGCTTTCCTTGATGCAGAGATGGCTGCCTTGAAACGGTGGCATCGCTCGAGCTGCTGCGTAAGCTGCTCATTGTAGCTGCTGTAGGGCCAGCAGGCAGAGTTTCATGTTATACTTCCTATGTGAAGCTCCTTGTGTGCTTGGGAACTCCACAACGACAGCACTTCCTTAAACCTTGATTTCCCCACCGCTGTCTCTAGTCCAAGAGCCGTCGCCATGGGCTTTTTTGATGTGTTTTCACAAAGAAAACTGTAACACCTAAACTTCTCATGTGATTGAAAGGTGGTTGTTTTCATTTGAACTGGTTAACATAGCTCACGAATTTTAACTTCTGAATTAACCAATGAAAACTCAGTGAAATGTCCTTTCCTTGAAAGGAACTTGGTTAATAATTGTCAAGTATATTTAATGCTGAAATATCCCCTGAGTTTTATATATTATTTGAAGTGTCTGGATTGTTTAATGGTACAGATGAAGCACTGTGTTATGTTCGTTTTGCTGAATAATGGTTGGTTCCTGATATTTATTTATTTATTTATTTTTATCACAGTCCCAATATCCATCATGGTAGTACCACTGGCTCCTTGGAAGTGAGGGAGAGACTGAATTTTGCATTTATTCTCATCTGCCAGAGTTAGCAAATTTCTCAAATATTTGGGCTCTTGGGCTCTTTTTTTTTTTTTTTTTTTTTTTCCTCCTTGAATCCATCAATCAGTATATGCCAGGTCCATTTTATCTTGTGCTATCCTGCCATTTGTTCCTCACAAGGGGAAAAAAGTGGCTGTACCGCATCAGAGCTGGGCATTGCCCAGCCTGGTGTCCTGTTCCTGGGATGCATGTTTGTTGCTGGGTTAAGGGCATCATCTCATGCTCTGTGCTCAGATTTACAGCAATAGCAAGTTGTGTAAAATTATAAATGATTTTTTCCTTTGCAGTAGGCTATTAATCCAGGTTCACATTCAGTTTTGGGGAAATAATTTTTGTGTAATAAAATAGCTTTTTAAATGTTGCTGAGCTGCATCTACCTTTATCCAAAAGCTTCCAGCTTGATGTGTGTGTGTGTGAGTGTGTGTGTATATATTTTATCCTATGCATATATTACAGATTTTTATGCATAGCTTATAAGTGCCTGTGACTGACTAGAATTTTTCTAAGTGAAACATTATTACCCAAGAACGCTGTGAGCTTTTAAAAAATATTTCACTATAGGCAAGAATGTAAAATTAATACAAATGTAATAATAATAAAATGTAATTAACACATTTAAGCAGCTTTTGATATCTGTAATTCGCTAAATG
This sequence comes from Crypturellus undulatus, assembly GCA_013389825.1. Taxonomy (NCBI): domain Eukaryota; kingdom Metazoa; phylum Chordata; class Aves; order Tinamiformes; family Tinamidae; genus Crypturellus; species Crypturellus undulatus. The sequence goes on along the minus strand of VWPW01005241.1, from coordinate 1,972,941 downwards.
TAATTTTAGCCATTATGCAGTTTTGGTATTTTCAAATTAACTTTTCTTTTGAAATAAATAGTATTTATTTAAGTTCACTAAGAAAATAATTTATTCCAGTAAGTGTTAAAAGGTATTCCTGCATAAAGCATTTAAAATACATAGTCTCTGGCATAAATCTGATTGACCACCAGGTGGTACTAGTGGAATACATTTAACGTTGGTTTCACGTTGGTGCTTAAAATTAGTACACAAAGATTTACTTTCTCTGCAACAGGACTGTTAGTACAGTTAATAAAAATAAATTGAGTAATTGTGTAGTGGCTGTGTGCTCAAGAGAGGTTCAGGCACTTCTAGAAAGCTGCATATAGATCCTGAGCAAAAACATTTAGTCTGTAGGATGGGTAGCGCGGCAAGCAGACGGTATGTAGACATATTCCCAAATTCTTTACCAAAGTTTTTGTTAGTTCAGACAGCAGTTTCTGTCAGTTCATATGTCATAAGCACTTTGCACATCATGTCTGCTGTTTCTAATTGATTATTTATCAATTACATATGGATTTCTAGTAGGAAAATGGAGCTTTTTTTCCTATTTTTTATTAAAGTAATGTTGTTTTAGTTATGATTTTGGTCATCATTCCTGGGTTATGATTTTGGAATCATTCCTGCAAGTTGCAAAGAATGCACAGAAATACGTATTTCCTATGGTTTAGAAGTTTGGGGCTTTTATTGCATTGTTTGGCTTAAGTCAAATCAGAAACAAATTCTAGTTTTCAAGATATATAGATTTTTAGCTGCAGTCTTTAAGAGTACCTGTCTTCCAGTTGGTAATTGATCCCAAAACAATCTTTTAGGAAGGCTTTCCTTTGATTATCTTGAAAATAGATTTTTTTTGTCTATTTTGGGTTTGTGGACTTTGTTGTGTTTAAATGCAAAGCAACTAAAACAACAGGGCTGAACTTCAGTGTGGACTGAAGTACTCCAGAGTCAGTGGCCCACTAATCTCAGCAGGTTTATTTTTGACTTAATGTGGTTTGACATGAAATATGCATATGCTTTGAAAACAGTGTTTTTCAACATAGAATTTGCACATGTTGTCCTATATAATATCTCCTCCTAAAGAATAATAGGATTAAATAAAAAAAGACTGTGTACCAAAGTGTGGCACACAAACACAATAGCAATCAAAAATTCCTCAAACATTTTTCTCTTGTTGTAACCCTAGTACTGTGATAAAGCTACCATGTTTTAGTATGTATATGCCAGTCACATTAGTAGCCACCTCACTGTAGCTAAAAACAGCCTAACTAAAACAACATGACAAGCGCTAATAGGTCTGTAAGCTCTCAGTTGAGTATGGCTGAACCGACCAGAGAAGGGTTTCTTTGGAATTTGTGGCCCTATGCATTTGCTCTGGATAACAACTTTCTTTTAATGTCAGGCTTTTATTTTTTCAGTTAAGAACAAGAGTTGTAACCGGGTTCCTATGTGAGTGGAAATTCTTCCTCCCTTTTCAAGTCCGCTGTACGAAATACTTCTCAGAGCATATGCGTGCATACAAAACCGTCTCACAGTGCCTGTCAAATACCAGCGTATGCTTCTCCTGAAAGCGCTCTTCGTATTTTGCTTTCCTGCTTAAGACAGATACTTGTATGGATTTCTCCTTACCCTGTGCTGCTCTCGGCACCCCTCCCAATGTTGTGTTTTAATGTTCTTGAGAAAATTTCTTGAGAAAAGGAAATGTGCTCTTTTCAACTATTTTTTTCCTCCTATCCCGAATTTAATTTTATGAACTCATTTTTAGCAAGGAACTTATTTTTTTTTTTGCTGCACAGTTTACAATTTGGCAGAGCAATCTACTTTGACTACCGTAGAACTGTAGTATCGCATTCCTCTGACTTCTGAAAATTGTCTATATATCTTTAGTGAGAATCAGTAAAATGTTAAGTACCTTACGATTCCCAGCCAAGTGGCTTTTTTTTCTTTTAACTGTACAATCTACTGAAACAGATCGAGCAGCAAGTTGTGTGCAGTAATACCTTTTATAGTACAGCACTGTAAATGTGTGCAAAACACGGAATGTGCCTTTTTTTAATGGGAGCGGAATATCCACTGAAAATGCATTAAATTTAGAAATAGCCTTAAAGGTGAACTTTTGGTTCTGTTAGAACATAGCGATTGAAGAGAGGTTAGTTAAAAGCTGTGGGAAGTACGTGCTAATGTGTGTGGTTTCTTGGAAGCAATTTCTCTTTCACGAAGAAAGGGCGAGTTTGCCAGATGCTGCCTTTATAATGTGTGAACAGCTTCAGAAATACATTCTGTTGCATTGTTCTTTAAAGTACCAGCTCATCAGAAATAGCATTTTGATGAGACTTCTGTCAACATCTTCATTTTTCAACAGTTTTTGTAATAATTCAGAATTAGTTATGTCAGTGGCTCTCAATTGTTGCCTGTCGGGGGACTGTGTTCCGAGCGCTGCTTACCCTGAAGGAATGCCCATAACACTGCGTCTTTTTAAAAGATGGTGAAATAGTTTCATTTTCCTGTGCCTCGCGCAGCGTGCTGGCCAACTTGCCTGTATGATTTTTGCTCTGTTAAGCCTGTGGTGTGAATTGTTCTGTAGTTACGTTAATACGAAGGAGAACAGGATTTTATTCTTTGTATTTATTGAAACACCCAGTCTGTTTGTAATAATGAAATGTTCACTAGAGATTCCAGTAACTATAAAATCTGACTTGTATTTGCAGCACTTTACCAAATTCCTGTTTAGTTTGAATAGATAATAAAAACAACCATTTGTAAGAAGCTTGCTACGGTCAAAAATTCATCCTTATTAACATTTTTTTTTTTATCTTTGTATTTTACCTTGTTTATTGTCAATACTGAATGGAAGTATGTTTTATCTTTGGACTCTTCTCGGCTTCTCCAAAGGGAGGGGCTTCTAAGTATCAGTTTCTTTATTCAGTATTTTGATCTACGAAATATTCTTAAAAGGAAAACGTTCAGTCTTATTTAAGAACCTATAAAGGAAATGTGATTGTGTTGAAAGATCTCTTTCTAAGGGTTGTGGTTATTTTGCTTGTGGAGAGCATAAGGTTATTCCAAGAGTGGAGCAGTAATAGTAAAAATATTTCTGAAATTGATAGCATTTTTATTTTTCAGTGCACTTATTAACATAGGCCTTAATTTTCAACATGAAATTCAAGTTTTGTTAAAGTTATTGGAAGTGGTATGCTATTGATTTTAGCGGTGTCAAAATTTCACAGCTGAAAATTAATTTACCCCGTGAATATTTCATTGCAGCTTCCTCTTGAGTAGAACTAGAGCACTCGAGGGTTTTATTAATTATATGGTGTGATTTGAATTGGTGAGTTTATCATTATTACTGAATGAATTAGAGGTGTGCTGCAGATGCATAAACTATAGTTTAATTTACTAAAGACATGCCATCTGTGTTTTTCTTTGTGGAGGGCAGGGAGATCAGAAAGAATACTGTATTAAGTGCTGCCAAGAGGTGAGCTGCAGTTTTGTAATTCAGTCTGCATAGAGCTGTTTTTTTTTCTGAATATTTTAGGCACTTTGCTTTAAACTATGTGCAAACCTACTCTTCTTTTCCCCCTCTCCTCGTACTGCCCCCCCCAAATGCAGGTTCATGTAAGAATGTAATTGACATTAGATTTGGCAATTTAGGTTTCTTTAATGAAACTGCCAATTAGCTAACAGTGCTTTGTGTTTCTTCGTTTGCTTGTGCAAACTGTTTCATGTTGATTGCTAGCACTGCTTGTTTCTCATGCATAGTTTCTCTGTTATGAGATTAATATGGAGTTTAATTTTCTTGGACAGTGTGTGTTTATAGTATGGCCACAATTGAGCAAGAGGAGATATTACAGGTCAGGGATAGATATTGGCATACGTGGAGATATTTGCCCATGTCTGGCTGTTCTAGTTTTGTGTATGTGTGTGTGTATATATATATACATATGTTTTGTTTCTTTTAAACTTCAAATAATTTGTATGCTAACGAAGTCTTTCAGTGGTGGTATTCTCAGTTGTACCTTTTTTAATTTTTTGCTATTTTATTTTGTAGCATTGTCAGTGAAGCAGGCGCATCTATCTACAGTGTTAGTCCGGAAGCATCTAAGGAAATGCCAGACTTAGATCCAAACCTAAGAAGTGCAGGTATGAAGTACTTTTTTTTTTTTTTTAATCATCATTTCATCATAAGACTTAGTTCTCTGTTCTCCGATTGTATTATTTATAATATTAAATACAATAAGGGTCAATGTATAAACAGTGAAAGTTTTGATTGCTTTGTTTCTGAACTTCAGTTTTTAAATTGTTTTAACTTTATTCTTGCATCATTTCCCATTTGAAGTCCTAGGTCCTAATGCTGACCAACGACCACAACTTCTATGATAGCCTGTAATGTAAAAGTCTGGGTGGATGTATTTCTTCAGTAGATACATATGAACTTATGGGGATTAATATAGCCAATAAATTGCAAAATATCTGTGGAAAGTTGCACATGTCAATGCGTATAAGAACTAGAATTTTCCTTTTCTTGTAAATACACAGATGTCTCTAATAATCCTTGAACATTTAAAGGGCTAGGAGAACTATAAGATTAGAACAGATGTTTGTCATCATCTTGTAGGATGATGGCACTTTTGCTTTCTTTGTGTTCACTTCTGAAATTTTTACATAACTGACTCTTGGAGAAATACTATTCAGGTCTAGTTTAAAAAGAAACCAACAAAAAACACTTTACTGATGTGTAATATAGTCTATGTCTTCAGAGTACCCAAATGTAATCACGGTTGTAATTAAAATTTTCAGTGTTTGGTTAAAACTAAAGAGTAGTTTTAAAGGTCAAACTCCTAAGACTGGTGTCCAGCTTCTACTCAGAGAGTTGGTTTATTGGAAGACAGCGGTAGGGACAGATCTAAGGTTGCTTTGGATTATTTTCTTTGTGCATTACTTATTTGCAGATCCTTTATAGTTTCTTGATTTTCCTGCAACTGCTGTTGTACTGAATCAAATAAAGTACATTTGAAAGAGCAGCAGAACTATCACAATACAAGTCTTTTCTAAGCAAAATGATAGCAATGTGCCCTTGTGGCCAAAAGGGCCAGTGTGATCCTGGCTTGCATTAGAAGACCAGCAAGTGGAAGGAGGTAATGATGCCTCTATACTCAGCTCTGGTGAGGCTGCACCTTGAGTATTGGGTGCAGTTCTGGGCTCCCCAGTACAAACAGGGACGTGGAATTTCTAGAGAGGGTCCAGTGTAGAGCACTGAAGATGACTAAGGGACTGGAGCATCTATCGTGCGAGGAAGGATTAAGCAAGCTGGGCCTGTTTGGTTGAGAGGGCAGCCTTATCAACACGTACAAATACCTGAGGGGAGAATGTAGGGAGGATGGGGCCAAACTCTTCTCGGTGGTGGCCAGTGAGAGGAGAAGGGGTAACGAGTGCATGTTGAAACACAGGAAATTCCACTCCATGTGAGGAAGAACTTCTTTACTGTGAGGGTGACAGAGCCCTGGAACAGGCTGCCCAGAGAGGCTGTGGAGTCTCCTTCTCTGGAGATCTTCCAAACCCACCTGGATGCCACCGTGTTCCACATGCTCTGGGTGTCCTTGCTTATGCAGAGAGTTGGACTAGATGATCTCTAGAGGTCTCTTCCAACCTCAACCAATCTGTGATACTTTGATAACATTCTTAGTCTTAATGTTTCAGTTCATGCATTTGGAAATTTAGAAAGGTGTAGAAATGGTACATCAGAAAGCAGTTCTGAAGTTGTGTGGCATTTGAGGGTAGAACTTTCCAGGATTCCTCATATGATCCCTTTTCTCTTATTTCCTCAAAATGGGGGAAAAAGGGCATCAGTTTGGTGTTTCAAGTGTATGGCTTTTACAGGAGTAATCTTTAAATGTCCATTTCAACCCTTCCCGTCCTGGAGCAGGCCTTTGCTTTTTGTTTTAGTCTTTCCTTCCTGTCTGCTCGCTTATTCCATGGTGATTACATTTTTCTTGGGCCAAGGCGATCTTGAATGTGTCATGGTATGGCCAGAGAGAATATTAGACTTGTGACATTTCTGTATTTTTGATAGATGCCACTAACTTACCCTTGGGCGAAGGTTCTTTCCATTTCTGTGTATTTTTCTGTTGCTTGCTAATGGTGTTTCTAGAGTTGATGTAAATGAAGAAAACCAGGAAAACTAGTTATTAACAATATACTTTTTTTGAATATATCTGATTTTTTTTACCCCTTTTCTGCATATACCTGCTTTTTCTTAACACTTTTGATTTCTGAAATATATTTATTGCTGTGCATCAAATACAGTAAACAAAAATCAAGTTTGTAGTATGTAATTTCAATATTAATTATCTAAAGTCCGTCATGCATTTTTACTAGAAACTGCTTCAGGCATCACTTACATGTGGCTGTATCTGCGTTGAAAAATGACAGCTCTTTCCATGTTCTTCAATAATATTGCAGAAGAGATAGAAATTGAAAAAGAAACATAGCACAGAAAGTGGAAAAAAAATGCTTAGTCCCTTGAATGTCACTTTTTATGCAACTGACAACTGTAAGGTTTTTTTTTTTATTAAAATAATCATTGAATTTTTAGACTTTTTTCAGTTAGGGATACGAAGGCTGTAGCTTTTTGTCTTTTTAGATGAAAGAGGAAATATGGCATGATAGTATAAGGATGATTTGTTTTTTGATTTTTTTTTTCTCTCCCCAAAATTTAGTTTTCAGCAAATATAAATGTGATTATGTGGTGTTAAAGCTGACTTTTTTTTAATTGTTGTGTTATACCCTGTCAGGTTTTGTGCTTACATGATAGTGTTTAGTACATTAAAGGAAGCTGACAGCTGCATGATGAAGTGTGACATTTATAGTTAAAATAAAAGGTACAGAAGACGTGAGATATCTGTGATCTTAACACAGTTTGCCACTTTAACATTTCTCTGAATACAAACTTGATAGAAGGGGTCCTTTTGTGGGGGAAGGGAGGAATTGCGTAGGTAAACCTCTCTGCCCATCAGGTACATGAATGTAAAATATTAAATAATGCATTTTAAATAAGAGATCACTTGAGCACATTTTGTCTTATTTCTTAGTTGTATTTATTGTTCTGTTTAGCAACTGTTCTCAGTCAGTTCTCACTTCGGATATAGAAATACAAGTTACTGATATTGATGAAAAATATATAATCTTACTAATTTTTTCTTGGTAAGTATTCATATTGGGGGGGAGGAAAGCAAACTTAGCCACTTCTGGGACATGTTAATTAAGTGGGTTAAGTCTAGAAAACGATTGTTTTTCTTTCAGCTGTCTTCTAAGATAATGAATATTGCACATTTGTAATAAATCAGTGAGAAAAGTTGCATTTAAAAACTAATTGTGCTTATGTATATTATAGTAGAAGGTCTTTTACAGTCATCAGAAAAGCACTTTTCACCACTATTGTACTTGAAAAAAGGCTTGTTTTATTTGCTTTTCTCTGTGGTGCAGCACAAATGGGTTAGGCTCTCCCCAGCTTTAGAACCATCCTGCAGAGATGGCTCCCTTTTCTCGGTCTGCTTTTCGGCTATATCAGCTCCTGTGTCAATTTGTTGTGTTGAACCAGCTTCCCTAAAATGTTTATAGCACCAAATGTGAATATTTTATTAAAAGCAGAAGATTCTATACTGCTATTTCAATTTCTGTAAAATCTTATTGAATTGAGTTCAGCTACCTGGATAATGAAGAGCTTAAACACCAACTAGCTAGGTTTCATTAAGTGGTGCAAGAAGGTGTATATTTTATTCTGACAGTTGTTGTAGGATTAATGAAAGAACAGCTATTCCTCAGCCTCACAGAATTAGAAGAGGCTTGTAGTCCAGAGCAATAAAAGGGTTTCCTACATGATAGACTAAGGAAGTTTAGCTACAGATTAGGAGGGTTCTTCCTAAAAAAACAAGTTCAAGAACTGGGGGTTTTGGATAAATTAGTCTTAGACAATTTCAGCTTGAGAGGGAGATGAATAAAAAGCTCTCCATTCCAAAAATTGTTTCTAAGAGAAGGCTGGAGATTTGAGGGTGGGAAATATTATATTGGAGAATGGAAACACTAAAAAGTGTGGACAGCAAGCTGCACATGCTGGCTCATGGCTTATTGATTTACCCATGTGAACCTCTGCAACTTCGCCTGCTCTAGAACTGAATCACAGAATAGTTGAGGTTGGCAGGGACCTCTGGAGATCACCTAAACCAATACCCCTGCTCAAACAGGGTCAGCCAAAGCAAGTTTCTCAAGGCTGTGCCTGGCTGGGTTTTGGGGACATCTCCAGGAATAGAACCTCCCACAGCTGCTCTGGACAACTTGTTCCAGTGTTCAACCACCCCTAATATGGAAAGTATTATCTTGTGATCAGATAGAAAATGAGAGCCTCGCTGCATTTCTACTCTTTTTTTTCCTCCCCTTCCCATTTGCACAGGCAGGTGCCCTCTGGGTATCTTATCAGAGGAGTCATGTGTTTCAGTGCAGTGGAGTTTTTCTCAAAGGAATCAAATTCATTCTTAATTGGCTATCTTATTCTTTAGATTATATTCAGAGCTGCCATCACCATAACCCTTTTCCTGGTTGAGCTTTGGTGAGCCCTTATTTGTGGGAGCTTTAAGATGGAGCTTTTCATTGCAACTTGTACATGAGATACGTGTGTCTTTGGGATGTTCTGGGTCTCTCTGTGGTTGAGATGTGCTTGTGGCTTCTTTAATGGAAGGACTAGATGCCAGTTGCCCTTTGAATCAGCTGTAGTCAACATGTTCAATAAACAGTTACTGTGCCTTGTCAGTTTACCAGTAATTCTCCTTGTCCTGAGATGGCTACCTTTCAGTATGAGAATGGTTGAGGAGGCTGTTTTGAAGCAGTATTCTTTGTACGATTGCGAACAGCTCTGAAGTCACTGGTGAGAATTCTTCCCTCATGGACTGCGTTGACCCACTTTAAATTGTCTCACTTTTCTCTGGGCATGTAAACTCTGGAATTAAATGATCTTCCAAAGCTTGATTATCTTGTCCATGTTACCTCCATCCTTTCCTATGTAGTATTGCTCAAGAGTTTTTGCCATGCAGAACCTTTGCTCCTCATGGAAATTAGGCTTTTGAGACTGAAAATAAGACAACTCTGTGCTGTTATCAGTGCACAGATACTATGCAGCTGCTCTTGCTATTGCTCTGTTATAATGCTTCTTGTGGCTGGTGTTATAATGTTCCTTGTGGCTACAGAATCTTGTTGGCTGAAACTTGAAACAGACAAAATGGCAGGATTGTAGGGGAGTCAGGTGAAGTGTATGGAAGGAGTAATGTGAATGACATTTCTCAGGGCTGAAGGATTGACACATAGAGATATTGACATTGACATCTATATACTTCCTGGATGCCTGCAAACTTCTTTTCCGATTTGCTCAGCTCAGTGGTGGTTTTGTGCCTAGTGCAAGGAGATGCACCTTACATTTGTCACATGCTCAAATGAGAAGTTTTTCCTTCGTTTTTCATTTACGTAATACAAAAAGTATTTGATCCAGTGGAAGAGTCACTGCAACTTTTTGACTGGGTACCATCATAAAATGAATGTTGCCTAGTAAATCTGAGAAGTGGAGGAAAGTAAGGGTAAGAGTGACCTGATGGCTGAGAATTACTATGAGGATGGCATTTTGCCGTGGGCTGGATATACACTCAGTAATATAAAATGAGCAGTGTCTTCATTTCATGAAATTGGTTTACTACCTTTCCTTTTGACATGACTGTTCTAACAACAACAAAAAAGGCAATCTCTTCTTTCTTTCAAGATTTAAAAGCAAAACAAAAATAAATTCCATTGATTTAAAAAAATGCAAACAAATCTGAACACATGGAGTTCTGTAAATGTTGTGATAACGTAGCAAATGGTGTTACTTTTTCCTTTCTTTTTAATACACTTTTTTAATATTATCCTTTGCTAGAAAAGATCTTATGCTAAGCCTGTCTATTTACGTGCCTTAATCCATCCACGTTTGGATTTCAATTTGCAAATCTGTTCAGATGTGGAAGCAAGAGTATCATGCCTGTTTTTCTAATGCAGCCAGCTTTATTCAGTCTGTGTACTGCATAGCCTTGCTGCTCAGTTAGCAAAACAGTGCACCTCAGTTATAGATAAAATAGTCCTAAAGTTACTTTTTGAAAAGATCTGGAGTGTTAACAGAGCTAAAATCTGTTCCATGTTCCATGCACAGGTATGATGCAATATAGCAACTGCTACTTCTAATGGATGATTTCTGAGGATGAGGAGTCTGGGGGAGCAAAAGGTCACTTGGCACAGCCTGTTTTAGCATTGTCAAATCCCATCTTCTTGTCTCCTCTCCACAGGGCAGAATGCATTGGATTATTGTACGCTCAAAGTTCAGCAAACCACTTGCACTTTTGCTTGCAAAAGAAAGCCTTGTAGGCTTCTAGGGCTTGTTAGGACTTTGAGACTGTCATGCTGCAGGGTTTTATTCCCTTGGGTGCTGTTAAAGATAGAGACATACAGTTCGAAGCTGTCATAGCGGCCAGCAAATGGAAGGTAAAGATCAGAGAAAATGTAATTTCTTTTGACTTTATCTTAAGGAAAGTAAAACAATTTGATGATTAGATGTGTGGGACATAGTGCCTTGATGTCTACTTGAGCTAATTTCTTCATCTTCTTAAAAGAGCACTACTTCCCCTTGGCTACTCAGGAGAGAAGGTCATTTTTCAGAAACTTTATTGGACAGAAGTCTTACGGTTATACCATTCTCAGTGCTTCCTAAGTGTAAGCTTCTTTCTACAGCTAATCACAGAGGATTCGTACAAGTTCCACAAGTTTTCAGAAAGAGTTAGAAAGGAAAGTAACTTTAAATTTTTTACACTGGAACATCTTTTTGCCTTGGACACAAGATGTTATTCATTTCATCAAAGTGTGCAATTACAGGAGTACAAAATGAAACTGTTTTTGTCTTCCATCTGCTATATTCTACAACATTTATGAGTGACTGAGCTGAATTTTACTGTTGGAAAGGAAAAGATGCAGTATTTATTGTGTGGGTTTTTTTTTGCCTTGTAAGCTTTTTTTTGTTTGTTTTAATTTTCCATGAAATAAAGCAAAATGTCATCATCAAGATATCACCTCATAGTGAAGAAGAGTCATTCCCTGTTGTCCCCTAGTGCCCAGTTTGCGTCAATGAGAAAAAGCTCATCAGAAGGTGTGGACTGCCTTCTGTAGTTTGAACAGAAATTAAAGCAAACTTTTGGATAAATTTTATATTTTTTTTAATATTTAAAATTTCCAGACCAACTGCAGATATATATATTTTTAAATTTATCTGCAGTTATTCTGGAAATGGATGAACTTTAATTTGTAGACAAATGTGCGTGCTTGAATTGGGGTTCTGATTAGTGGAAAAGTGTTCCTGAATCGCTTGGAAATGTTTGTACAATGCTGAATGGAGTTTGGTTGCACAGGAGTTAATTTTCCTCTCTGCTGTTTTGCTGTTCTGGATAAGAAACTAAATCTTCTCGGATCTGAGCCAAGTTAGCAGCATGCAGGGGAGATAGGGTATATAGCCATGAAGGGGCTATAGGGTGTATATAGCTCCCTGCCTCTGAAGGGAGAGTTGTTGAGAGACCTGTGTGTGTAGCTTTTCCCTGAGCATCATTCTTTGCAAGTTAGTGTTTGCAACCAATCCTTGATCTTTATATTCTTCATGGAAAGATGTAAGGTTGGCCTTACCTTACTTTGATTTACCTAACATGCCAGATGGTCTGAATTCGGCAGGAGGAAGCAGCTCTTTACTTTTAGAGCATCATTTGTTGTGCTTCTGAGCAACCTGAAGTTACTGTCCCCCTTCTGTCTCAAAACCATCTCCAGGAGCAGAGCCTAAGTCAAGGATCTGGTAAAGCCAGTTACCCCAGGCATAAAAGTATTATAAAAGCAGCATCCTTCACTCCCGCTTGACGTAGCCCTGTGTGTGTGTGTGTGTTGGTGCCGGATCTGTGGAGTTTCCTGAGGATGCTGAGTTGTTTCTTTGAAGCACTGAGCCAAGCAGACACCGAGTGCAGGCTGCTCTTTAATTTAAGGAGTTTTTTGTTTTGCTTTTGATATAGTAGCCTTACTGTTCAAAGATTTTACTCATAATATAGTCTTGGAAAAGGCTACTCTGGTCACTTCTGAAAGGTTCATTTTTGTTATTGAGAAAAATGAATAATTCTGCAAGTATAGAACTTCAAGAAATCTTTGTTTTTAGCAGTAGTGTAGTTAATGCTCTAATACTGGTAGTCTTGAATGTGCAATGTATCCTGACAGATTCAACCTTATAATTAAAACAGATGCGGAATTTTTTTTTCCATGTGTACCATCCTGTACACACCCTGTACACAGGACTCATTTTGGGGGTGTGGAGAGAAGATAAATCATGTTGGGCGCTTTGGTTAAATCATTATATATCACCCTTCTCCCTTACAAAATATCACAGAAATATATCACAAGAAAAAAAAAAGTCCTGGGATATAGGAAATATTAGTAAGTAGAGGAAAGTGTTTTTGAGGATGTGTTTCTAATGAAAATATTGACTTAAAGCTACATTGCAGTATTCACTTGTTGAGGTTTTCTTTTGATATGTATTTCTTATTTCCTTTTTGTATTTAAGTCATCTCTTTTAAAGATTTTCGTAGTCAGTAAATAGAACGTTGCCATTCATTATTTCATTAATCTTAAGCAAATAACAGATTATCAGTTTTATGGAGTTAAAAGTAAACTAAAATGTAATCTTTTTACAACAAAAACCTGCTCACTTGCCACAGAAGAATTTTGGACGAAATGCAGCTGCTGAGCAATTGCTTAAAATAAATTGCATACTTTAAACCCACCAAGAAGATATATGAGGATTCAGAACTGTGTCACAAATCCTGACCTACTGAGCAAGAATGCTTAATGAAAAGACTACTGTACGTTTCACTGTACCCTTTGCAAGGCGGGTGAAATTCAGGTCAACAGGATAGAAAGCTTCCAGCACTCAGGAAACCTGAGCAATCGATCACTAAGTAAACATTATTGCAGATACTTACAGAGAGTAATCGATCTCAAAAACAATAATAACCTTTATAAAAGGATTTAAAAGAGTTGTAATATGTCCATTTCTCCCCGGTATGATGTATTGATGGTAATTGCACATATATTTGTGAGTTATCTTTGATTGCTTTAATATATTAATTTATACCGAATTGACATTTGAAGTTTAAATTTAGATTCGTTAGATGCAAAGATGAAAAATAGAGTGCGGGGGATGAGTTACGTGGATGTGCTTACAGTAACATGTCTCAGCAAGAACAAAATGTTGAGGTTTTATAATAAAATTACAGAATGTTCTTATTTATGACAAAATTGAGACTGAACTAATCATAGCCTAATAGCTTGTGGTTGCCATTTATTTATTTTTTGTAAAACACTTGTAAAACTCTGCCCGTTGCCTTCACATCTGGAAATCTCACGTCGTTTAAAAACACAAACAAATGCTCCCACTCACGTGAGGCAGCTAAACTGTTGCAGTTATTGGCTGGGACATATTTTTATCCTTATATAAAAACCCATGTGTTTAAAGGAATGCCATCAGCATAAAACTTAAATTTTGGCTGAAAATATTGCACTGCTTGTAGTGACAAGCAACATTTAAATGCTGCTGTAACCAGAAGATTTTTTTTTTTTCCCCTTCCTCCACCCATCACAATTTCTGGCATCCTTTCTTAGTGCATTTGGCACAACTCTGTATATTCATTTTTAGTGTTTTCCCTTTTATAACTATTAAGCTTTTGCTTTATAGTGTGGTTCTTATGTACAGCAGTGCAAAAAGAGAATATTTTAATATATGTTTGTTTGAACCAAAGCAGTTTGCATACAGCTCCAGAAACGGTCGTAATACTTATCTGTTTCTTAGGAATTTTCATGTGCAGATCACTAGCTGTTCTTGCACCTTTGATGTGCGTATCTGATTTTAACCGTAGCAAATGGTTTGTGTCTGTTCCATTAGTGAGGGGAGGCAGGTAACCTAATTAAAAAGTTAGCACTATTTCTGTTTTTATGGCTGACAGCTGACACAACTGTCACATAATATATACACAGCATATAAATACTCTAGAGAAATAACTGGAAGACTGTTACAGGATTTTTGCCCTTCCCTCTTGCTGAGAAGTGGGCACTTTTTAATCTCCCCTCCAGTCCTTAGCAAGACTTTACCTGAAGACTTTCATCAGTGTTCCAGAGGAGAAACTCTATTCTTTTTCACCCCTGTGAAAAGTATGGAATTGCTTGCTGTAGAAAGTAATGGTAAAAACAAATTTTAGAAATGTGGTGAGTGTATATGTAAGGAATATAGCTTGAATTTAAAATTTGTCAGTGTTGAACTGAGACGGATTTGATCTTTTAAGACGTGAAGAGCTGGATAACTAAGTACGTTTGCGAGTTTGTGAGGGCTCATTAGTCATTCAGAAACAGAACATTTTAACATAATTATTTTCCATGAAGATCAGAAACCGAGAATAGCATGAGCTATGCAAGCAACACTTATGCAAGCTTTCCACCTGCCCCACTGTCACTGCATTTCTTTGCTGATAGGCAAAAATGTTCAATGTATCTGATTGGGTTTGTGTTGTTGTACAGCCAGATTATGAAGAATTGGGACCACTAAGCTTTCATATAAAATGTCAGAAAATATTGTAATGATAAAGTATTTCAGTAAATATGCTCTCCGTAACCTTCCTTCTCTCTCATTCCACTTGGAGGTGAAGATCATGTACAATAAAGTCAGAGGACCACCTAGGCCATTCTGTCGCCCCAAGCTTTAATATTTTACATGGATTTACTGCATGGCAGCACAATATGTTGCTGTCATTCCAAATGTTGCTATAATGTTTTGTTCTTAATTGACAACTTGAAGAAGCTTTGCACCTCTCTGGTGTGCGGTTCCTGCAGTTGTTTTCTAATAGAAGTCCGTGTCATTTTGCTGTTATTATGTTGTGTTTACTATTGATTATTTTTTTACCCACATTTTACTTATGGAGTGTATTGTGAGAATAGTATTTCAAGTGTTTCATGCTTGGCCCTACTGATTGCTTTTGAAAAAAACAAAAACTCATTTTTCTATTTTTTTATGCTGCATGTCATCACAGAATTTATTTTGCATTTTCTTAAAAATGATGTGTAGTTTAACTGGAAGTGGGATTGGCCACTGCCTATTGTCTCTATTTTCAGAATGAATAATAATAGTTATTTACTACGGAAAGTGTGTGAAACATTGATTTAAGTGTTATAGGGAAAATATGAGTCCGTAAGATTTTACTATCTGACCTTGATTTTATATTCTGGTCTGTGGGAGCAGTGCTTGCTTTTCTACAGAGCCTTCATGATTTTAATAAGACTCTGCTTGCGTTGCAAGAATTCAGGCATGCAGGTTAAATTGCTGGAGTGGAGCTTCATTATCCTCTAAAAAGGTACATATTGAAGCGTGCTATGGTTATACCTGTATATGAGAGTAGCCACTATTCTTGGGTCAGTGTAAGAGTGAATTTGCGCCGAGAGACGAGGTGATCTTGTGTGGTGTCTTGCATTTTCTCTCTGTGCTCTTCTGTTATGAGTATGAGAAGTTCTGAAATAGAATTTAGGCTTTAGAGAAGACTTTGATGGTCTCCTCTTTCCTGTCCTTATGACTGTAAGAACTGCATCCTTCAAACCATATAACTGACTGTTAGTTGATCCTCACCCTTCAACACAGCAACCATTAGACCTAGTCAGGAAAGCACTTAAATGCCTGTGTAACTTTATGCACATGAATAGTTGTGCTAGTTCCAGTGGGAATTCCAGTATACATCTGTGCTGAAGTCCTTTGCTGGATTAGGGGCTACATCACTGCTGGAAACTTCACAGGGGTACAGCAATGCTGTCAACCTGGCTATTACAAAAATAAGGTTCTGAATTTTATTTTTTTTAATGGAAGGTTCTTATTATATTTGGAAATTTCAGTGTGGTTTATTTTTAAAAGGTGTAATGAAAGGGGATGTGAACACTGAAAAAATATTTGCTCTGAAGTTGTCCAAAATGTAACTTCTGAAATATATTACAGAACCCACTGAATTGAATTGAAACCACAGAATTGTTATATAGAGACTTGAGTATTTGCAGAATATATATCTATATAGCGCGCTTTCCTCTATTGGATTAGCATTATTCTCATTGATGCTTTGTTCTATTTTTGTTTCTGTTGAACATAGACTTTCCTACACTTAAAGATGACTGGACATGTGTACCACTAGTGTTTCAAATTGTAATTTATACGTATGATTGTTACAGGAAAGCATTTCTGTTGTAAGCCATAGCACTTGCACTGATTAACCTTTTGTGAGCCTGACAAGACGGCGCATGCAGGAGCCTTTGAACTTGGACTGTCTCTGCCGGAGAAGTGGCAGATCGGGTGTCACCGCCGTGGTGCTTCCTGCTGCTGTCGTCAGCATAAGTTCCGACCGATAGCGAAGGGCCTGAAATCTGGCCTGACCGAGCAATGAACTTCATGCTAACTGTGCTGAGCAGTGCCGATCTTTAAAGGGAAACCTTTGGTGCTGTATTAAATAGATAAATTTTGCTTCTGTGGTTTGATGCCCCTACATAACGAGTAGGTAGGCCAGGCATTAGATCTAGTGTTTTGGCCTCAAGTATCCACAATGTTGTGAAATCGGTATTCAACAACCTGCACTAGTGGCCATTTAAATTAGGCTTGTAAAGCCTTTTGTATTTATATGAGCTATAGACTATTGGAGATGCTTACAGTTTTTCTATTCAAATTTGATGTATGTATTGTTGACCGAATTGCATTGTGTATATACCTGTTTACTCCTGTCTATTCACCCTCTGACCTTTCTTGATTTAAAATAGTAATAATAATAATAGAATAAATTGTAGGAGATATCTCTTGGAACGATGCTAAAACCAACTGCAGGGCTGCTTCTGGAGAAGGGTTTCAGCTTTCTCCTGTGCAACCCCACTCACACAAGTTCATGCAGCAGGAAAAGATGCCAACGCAACAGGAGCTGGCCTTCAAAACCACTGCCAACTGACATCTTGGAGATCCCCGGTGTCTTCCGCTTTGTGCTTTTCCTTCTCCTCTGGACCTAGTAGAATCTACCTATCCATTGGGTCTCTGCTGTCTTGGTCCAGCTTTTCCTATTCTTGTTTCTGCCAAGGGAGCCTTGATTAATATGACCATTCACTTGCGCCTCTTTCCCTTGCCTTTTGTCTACCTTCATTTCTTTGACTTGTAATCTTCTTGGCACAGGTGCCAACTATATCTTTAGTGTTGTATAATGCCAATAAAGTAACTATCGGACCCTTGTTGCACTCAGAAATCTCGTGGAACATTACTCATGAACAGTACTGGTGATACACTGTAACTTTACCTAATTTATCAGATAATTCTGATGATCTCAGCATTTCATTTTACCTTTCTGGATTGCTTTCCTTGCATTTTTTTTTTTTTCAAAAACTTCGGTTTTCAGAATTGAGTGCCTCACCATATTGGCATTCTTCATCAGAATTTTCTTCAGAATATAGAATGAATGGACGGAGAGGTGCTAAATGAAACAACTTGCTTTTTCTGTGCATTCAGGCTCAGGAGAAAAAGAATTCATAAGTATAAGGGTAAAGCGCTTTGTTTCAGTGTATGTAGGAAGAAGCACATTTGGAAATGTTGGGGCCAGGCGAAGACTGCAACCCCAGTACCTGCAGAATTAGGCCAAGATTGAGACATTGCAAATAAGTATTTGTTCTGACATTTCAGTAAATGAAGAAGTTAACAGTAAAAATGGGCTTCAAATGTTCAGCCTTGGCTCAGGCATTGGGATTAATAAGGTTAAACGTTCTTCTCACGTGCTGTTAATGGCATCAGAAATGTTGGAAAATACTTTGTTTTTCCTAAACCTCTGTCACCTTCTGGCAATTGCAGAGCTGCATGCATTTATCCCATTGTTACCATCTAGTACACTCTGAAATTGAACACTGAGTTACATAGTTAAAGTATCTATAAAGATATATAGATGTAGTTGAAGTTAATTAGCTTATATATATATGAATCACGTGTCTGTGATTTAAGGTTAAAGGATATTTCAGAATTTAATTTTATATGTTAAATATGCATTTTATTATGGCTACAAGTGCAGAATTACTGTCCATAATGCTGTATGTTCCCCTGTGAACAGAGGATGTACATGTCATGGTTGCAGTATGAAATCTCCTGGAACCTATCCTGGAATAATTTTTTCTTTAAAAAAAGTGTTAATGTGCTTCATCTCTTGTGTCTAGTAACAAGGAAAAGTTTCTATTATGTTATCTATAACTTGTGCACCTATTTCTTTCTTCTCAAGGCCAAAAAATAAGGACTAAATATGTAGAATATTGGAAAAAGTAGAATATATATATATATAAAAAATTCTTTTTCTCAGATGAATTTTTTTTTTTATTTTTCTATTTCTCTTTTTCAGTTTCCATAGCTAGACGTGTACAAGACCCATTAGCTGAGCTAGTGAAAATTGAGCCCAAACACATAGGAGTTGGAATGTATCAGGTAAGCTAATACATATCATTTAATGTGAGTAATCAATCATTATACAGAGCAATACCAAAGCACTATTGATAATAAGTGTCCACTAGTTCTGTCATGTTTTAAAGGTTTGTATAGGGTTTGTAGAATGGTAATAAACATATATAAGTCATAGATTGACTCTTTTTTAATCTCCGATTTAAACAATTGTTACTGAGAATCTGAAATGTCTGTAGCCAGATTTATAGCCTATTTAAAACATCGGGTCAGACAGGTAACCCAATATGTGAAAGGTTTCTCTCTCTCTCTTTCTCTTTTTTTTTCCCATCATTACAGCAACTGGATTTTAGCTTTTTGTGTAAAATACAATGAGATACTGATCCTCCACTTAGAAGCCATTAATTTGTATTATTAGGTGCATTCCTTCTTGTGTTTGTCAGAAAAAAACATAAACTTTGAAATTTTTAATTTACTAAAGTTGAACTGGAAAATGTTTGACTATTTTCAGTTTTGTAGCTTGTTTTTGAGGGGAGAAATTTATTTTCAAAGTGTCTTTACAAAGTCAGTGGCACTGAGAAGGGGTACAAAATTGTTATTTTATAGTATGTTGGCATCAGTTCAGGAAAGCACTTATGCAAGTGCTCAAGTCCCACAGAACAGAAAAGTACAAAATAGAAAATGCAGCATGTACTTTCCTCTGTATTTTCAAGACTATGTCTTGTGAGTTAAATTTGAACAGATGGAAGAGAAGTCAGAAGAGAAAGCAGAATTTAAGACTGTTCTGAGATAGTCTGAAGCTTTCAGGTGTCTTGTAAGTCAATGGGATAGAGTGTGGTTGAGAAACTACAACGTTTTTAATGCCCCCGCTAAAGGCAGTGTGACAAAGACAACAGTGTGTATGTGTGGTGGTGGTGTTGGGCGGGGGGGTGCCACTCCAAGTTTTCCAGAGAAATGAAAATAGCCCAAATTCCTTTGGAGGAACCTAGATCAACTGTTTTGTTGGTAAGTGTTGCACCAAGTGCTGTTTTTGCAGACTATACTTCTATTATCACAGATTAGAAAATGTATTTGTGTTGCTTGCTAACTGTAGAGCCAATAAAGAAATCAAATAATCTAAATAATCCTTCAATGTGAAGTATACCATAGACTGAAAGGATGAAATACTATAGATTTCTGGAACAAATGCATCCAGAACCTGGCAAAAGTGTGCTCTGCTCGTAACCACTACAAACCTGGTAGAAGCATAGTTGGTTTCGCTACTCATGGAAACCAACTGCTTTTGCTTATATATAAATATATACTTATAACAACAGTGGTATAAATTTTTGTTGATCTTCTTTTTAAGAAAAAAAGTAAAAGCAAACAAACATTCCCCCCCCCCCAAAACCCCCCAAAAAAAAAACCGATAAAATGTTATATCCTACTAGCAGCTCTTCTGAGTTGGTGGATGTTTTTAAAGAAAGAAGAAAGACCACATGCATGTTGTACTACTGAGCATCTCAAGCAAGAGTTGGTGGTTGGTATACGGTTTGGGGAGGGAGACTTTGAGATGAATTTATGATAAACAGAAAACAGCTGTTCATTGCTGCCTCAGTAGTTTAAGACAGTTTGATTTACTTTGCACTGAAATGGCCCAGGTAAACGCCATCTTCCTGGCCCTTTCCCTGAAACTTCTTGCTCCTCTAAAGGTGTTTTGCAAGTGAATGTCCAACTACATTATTTGTTCATGTACAAACTGGTTATATTAAAAGTCTGAGGGGGAAAAAAATTCTAAAAGCCTGTTAAAGGTAGACCTCAAAAGTTGTTCACCCCTAGCAATCTGCAGTTTTAAGTCTCATCATGGTTTGGATAATCCTTTTAGATAGATATAATTCCTGTCAGAAGTTTTAAATATCACCCCAGTAGCTATAAGATGCTTGTTCAATGATGTAAAGGTTTCTGAGGTACTAGAGCTTTGTGTGACATTCTTGAAAGCAAATTTGCACTCTTGAAAGCAAAGTCAAAAGTTCTGCTGCCCTTTGGACATGAGGACTCTCTTGCCAGCGGAGGGAAGGGAAGAGGAGAGGAATTAAACTATTATGACTTGCTTCCCTTTAGGGAAAAGAGCTACTTTTTCTGTAGCTCAGAAACTAGGCAGGGAAAAAAAGCTGTTGTATCACAGAGGGAGTCCTAGGATAATCGCTGAGCTAATTTCTCAGATAAAGGGTCTATCAAGAATAGAATTTGATATTATCCAAAGCAATTTAAAGGTTATGTTATACTTTAATTTGTAGCCTAGTTACTGGGTATAACTTTTTATTAACTTCTGCTATGAAATAAAAAATGTGTAGTCTAGATCAAATGTAACAGGCTTTTCACAGAAAATGTTACTTTTTAGCCTGCTGTAACT
This sequence comes from Crypturellus undulatus, assembly GCA_013389825.1. Taxonomy (NCBI): domain Eukaryota; kingdom Metazoa; phylum Chordata; class Aves; order Tinamiformes; family Tinamidae; genus Crypturellus; species Crypturellus undulatus. The sequence continues at coordinate 1,951,951 of VWPW01005241.1, read as the reverse complement.
ATAAGCCTTTACATATGACCTCTTTCTGAACACCCTGAAACTGATATTTAGGAATTTGACAAATGCACATTTTAGTGTACTTGTCCTGAAGCAGAGACGGTGATTAGTCCTGCACCCGGCTTCTGACTCTTTCGGCTGATGTTGCATATTGCTGCTGTTAAGTGGCGGTTTTATAGCAGAGCACAGTTGTGATTCCTGCAGGGATGGGCTCACTTTAGCTGGATGTTGTGCAAGCACACACTTTCTGAGAGGTGAGGTCCTGCCTTCTCAGCTACTGCTGTCCAAGTGTCCCTCACCCTTTTTCTGTGCTGTCGGTCCCTACATGACGACCTAGCTTGGAGAAAGGTTGGAATGCATATTTTGGAGAAAAGGAGATGTGGCCACTGCTTGTATGCTTTCCTGGAGTGGCTTGACTTGAGACATGGTGTCTCCACCAGTTTAAGGAAGTCAGAGAAGTCCCAGGTTTCTCTAGGCTTTTAAAAGCAATAGCCAGGAGACATTAATTTCTAAGTCTTTTCTGGATGTTTTCTCTCTGAGCTCAGATTAAGACACTGGCTCAGCAGAAGCCACATGGAAAAAGGCTCTAGTTTCTGTAATAAGGTGCCCACGAGCTGCGATTCAGGCATGTTGTCTGTCCAGCTGAACGATCCTCTTATATGTGGGTAGGAGCTACTTCTGTCAGACAACCGTGCTCCAGCAAGACCAAGTGGCCGTATTGTGTCTGCTTCAGGTTTTCAGCTCAAGAAAAGAGCTTTCTCAAGGTCTGTGGAGTGCACGTGTGCCTGTGTGTCTCAAGGCTGCTGTGAGAAAGAGCTGAGTCTTCTGCAGTCATAGGTTTCATAGCATTCTGATTTCCTCCCTAGATAAAAGGAGAAATAAACTAATAAAATTTATAAAAGTCAAACTTAATCCGTATTTTAAGCAGAGAAAGGAGAAGGAAGTGATAAGGAGGATGTGAAGTTTGCCTAGTCCTTCACTGATGAATGAGAGTAAAATTTTTGTACATAGGAAAAATGGGTACATCTAAACAGGTAAAATATACCTTGTGTATGGAGCTTAAGCTCACCTGTCATTTAGGAATATAATATGTGTCACTTTTAACAAGTCATATATAACAATAAAAAAAAAAAGCGTGCGAGGTCTGATCTTAAAGAAGCAGTATCCTGTTTGATGCTTGACTTCAGATGTAGCCAAACGTGTAGAAGAAATGGTATTTGTAAAAAAAAACAAACAAACAAAAAAAAACACAAACTCTTAAATGGAGGTTTAAGGTTCCCCCTTCTTTGAGGGGAAACCAGTTGAGTTAATTCCTGTTTTAGTTCCTGTATATTGCTGGGGGGTCCTGATCAAAGGAGAGCACAATGTGCTTCATAAAGCACAATTGACAATTGTAATGCCTCAGCATTTAAAATTTGGAAATGCTCCTTATTTCCCTCCCCATTCTTTTCCTCCCTGCCTTTCTCTGGCCAAGTGCATCGGTTTTGCACTTGACTATTAACCTTAGCAACTTTATCATTTCAGGTGAAATTTGATACACATTTAGGGTTTTAGTGTGATTTTCTCCAGAAATTGGGCATGTTTGCTTAATGACTATGCAATCTAAGGGAAGACTTTTTAGTTGGAGATGCCTCCTCCCTTGGCAGACAAAATTCTTAATCACTGTTTTTTGGATATTGCCTGTTTTTAAAACCTGTAGCCAGCAAGCTAATAGTGAGCTTTCTCACTCAATAAATATCTCAGCCCTTATTGGAAATTAAAAAAGATTTCTTCTCCTTTCTCCTAGAAGATCTAGGAGACCAGGCTTTCTCTGACCTTATTGCAGCTGGACCTTAACAGTTGAACGGGCAGCTCTCCTCACGGGCCATTGTTGTCCCTGCCCCATTGCTAAAGCCTCTTCACGCTGGGGAAGGGGACCTGAGTGGGCAGTGTTGGAAGAACATTGCCGCCCTTCCCTGCAGAAGGTCTGAAGTGCTCAGAACCATTTTATTTTGCTTCGTTCTTTGATCTTCCCCTTCCTCGAAAGACATTTCTGTCAAATCTTTCTAACTCTCCAGTGGGTGTCTGAAGTAACAGGATGTGTGTTAGAAAATTGTTAACCTCATTTATTACTGTAGTATTGCTTCAAACTCTATTATTCTTCTGCTCTCCCATCATGAAAATGATTTACTTGAGGCAGGCTGACTGTATACTTAATATTTTCTAGTTTTGGAAGTATTTGGAAGGTTAACTATAATGATTTTAGAAATTCAGGGATCGAAAGGATTTCGATGGTGCTTGCAGGTCCAAGAGTAAGATCAAACACACTTTGGTCAGCCTGGTACATCTGGACTGAACAAGCCTATGCATTATTTCCATTTGTTGTCTTTCCCCAAGAATAGCAAATGTGTACCTTTCATTGCATGGGCTCGCCTACCTGCTGTTAGAACTCAACTCTGGTGAAGATTATTCACTAACTTCATGTGTTTAAGCCATACTGAGGTTTATGAACCTGCATTATTAGATTTTTTTTTTTTCACTTTGTAACACTTTTTTGGCTAATTAAGCTATTGGGTTGTTTTTCTGCCTGACAACTAACGTTAATACAGGAAGCTGCTGGCAAACAGTTGGGAAGTTCAAACAACAGTCTTTATAATCTTAGCACTGATATTTATAAAGGATTGGTGTGCAGTTTAAGAAAAGGTTGGTGCTCATTTTGCGTGGAAATATATGCAATTTTTACTGATGAAATTTGAGACTTCATATCTTTCCTGATTTTAGATACATCCTTTGTATAGTATGTTTTTATTTAATAGGGTAGAGCAGAGTAATTACTATTATTTTTTTTAGTAATACAGAACTCACTTAGATCTGAAATATGCATTTTTCAGAGTATTTCGCTTCTGTATTTTTTGATTAATTGACCCATTGGCAATATGAGTAGTTATGTTATTACTTGCATAGAATGGGAGAATCGCTCATGTCTGGTGTGAGGATACGATGACATATGATGTGCCAGAGTGCCTTTTTTTTTTTAATCTCCAAAGGGAGATTGTCAAAACAAACTCAGGCATGCTTTATTAAGTTTATTAAAACAAATCTGTGTTGGTTTGCAACTTATATTTCTGTGATGAAGAAAATGGAATAACTTATTTATTAGGTGAGCACTGCTTTATGTTGTGTGATCCACGCAGCTCCTGTGGCAACTCACTCGAGCAGGAATGTTGTTCAGTGGTCAGAATGCAGATTTGGGGTTTCGAGACAGAGCTGGGCAGCCTGCAATGCACTGCAGCCTTCCTTCTGCGTTACTGCTCTCAGCAGATACGTACCGCTATGGATATGCTACGATATGATTGCAGCTCTCTGAGCTTGCTTATGGATTGCTCTAATTGAAATGGCTACCTAACGAGATAAAGTGTTTGCTTAAACACTAGGAATCGAAGGACAACAGTGTTCGGTTTTATATATCTCGTAGTAATTGTGTCCCTTATTAAAGGACGTGCATCATTTTCTTCTTGCAGCATGTGGATAATTTCAGATGTTCTCTAAGTGGAAAAATATTAAGATAAAAATATTCCAGTAAAATGGAGTGCAGCTAACATTGTAAGATGTCATGAGAGAGCCTGGTTATTCTGATATTAAAGAAATTCGTCTAAAAAAATATAGATCAAAAACTGTGTTGCGCCTACTGCAAATACAAAGTTTTGGTGGTGGCAGGACAATTTCTGGTATTCTTCTATATTTTGTCTCATCTCTGAAAGAACTCACTGAGACTTGAGAGACGAGGGTGCATGGGATAATATTTCACAAAGGTGCTCTTAACTCTGCTTCTCAGTAACAGAAACTTAAATCCCTCCTGTGCACCTGTAGTCTTGCCTCCTTTTTGAGGGATGAGGTGTGGTGACTTTGTCTCTAAAATATTAGTGAAAGCAGTGGAAAAAACCTGAGCCTTGCCAATAGGGAAAAATGTGTGACATGAATGGATGGGCAGCGTGGTGGATACCTTTGTGCATTCTGCAGGAACCTGAACACCCACCAAATTACAGAATCCTATTGCTAGGATTAGTTATGCAGCCTTGAGTTATGTTTTGCAGGCCATCAATTTCCTGGCTGAAGTTTCTCTTAATTATAGTGTAGTAGTGGGAAGGTATTAGCTGTGTGAGGAAAATCCATACATGTTTCTGCCCAGTGTGTTTTAGGGTGAATTATGTGACTTTCATGTGGAAAAGTAAAGGCCTGTGAATAAAGCAATGAAGAAGAAGAACTTAGAGATGGCTATGTCAGGAAGAGCTGCTTGCTTCTTAAAATGGTTTTGGGTTCTTCCCCCGTCCTGCACTCCTATGAAGTAGGTGTGTAAAAATTAAATTCTTTCTAATTAAATTATATTTCTGGTGGATTTGCACAATTAAATCAATCTTCAGCAATGGTTTTTCTCATTGCTTGTTGCTGGTTTCCATGCTCTATTGGCAGTTTCTACAGTGATGTCTATGTGTTCTCTGGCTAGCACAGGGAAATTAACTGTTACCTCAGCAGTAGCATCATAAACCTTTGCTAGTCTGTTATGGCAGATTAAAAGAAAAGAATATTGAAATAAAGGAGCTGTTCTGTTGTTAGTGTTTTTAGTTAATGTATATTTTTATGGGTGAGATCCTGTCCCTTTAAGGAAATGAAGTAAACTGTGCATGTAAATGCTTACAAGGAATACACGAGCACTGAGGTGTTACTGCATCTGCATGTGTCACTCGTGAAACTGCCAGTGGATTGCATCTATCTTCACTGCTATAACAAAAAAAATGCATAGTAGGGAGTATTTGAAACATAACAGAGATCTTCCTTTGTAAGCAACCTGAGATGCAGGTACATTTTAGACATTTATGTTAATATTGCCCCTCTTGCAATGCTGCTGATTTTTATTAGACAGTTTATTTCTGCATAAGTGTGTTCTTGTGGAGCTTCTGCGATTTTAACAAAATTAGGAAAGCTTTGGTAGATATCCTGAGATGGAAAACTCTAGCTGTAGCGTGGGGATGGAAGGCAGCTGTTTGGCAGAGCTGCCCTCCCTCATTAGTAGCTTTCTGATTTAATTCCCAAATCTGCTGGGCAGTTTTTTTGTCACCATATGAAAACAGATTTGATGAAAACTTTCTCAGGTGCCTTACACTAATTAAGTTAAAATTATACATGCTGTAGCTCACAAGAAGTAGATGTAAAGGTTCTTTATTTCCAGCTTGCCACAAAAGCAGCATATAGAAAATTTGAGTCAAAATTCCTCAGGTGTAGCGCACTCTCTGCGGAAGCCTCTTTAGTATTTGCATTTGATCTGCCTTTCCATAAACGTGCTTGGGCAAAGCTAGTCCAAACACAGACTAGATTAGTCATGATACAGAAGGGTGGATTTCAGTTCTTGCAAGGCACCATCCTGCTGTAGGAGCCAAGTGGCAAGAGGAACCAAATGTGAGTTGCAAAGCTGTGAGCTTGCAAACTGATTTGGTGTGGTGCTTCTGCACCTCCAATTGGAAACGTTTAATCGAAAAAAGCTGAAACAGAAAATAGGATGATGAAGTTTATTTTCTCAAAAGTGTTTTGCTTGAACAGATTCCTAAATGTGTGAGATGCTGCTTTGCTGTTTACATTTTAAATGTCTTTAACAGCCTTGAATTAAACTATGCTTTTAACCACACAAAAGATGTTCAACTGCCCTCATCCAGATTAATTTAAATTTCTTAACTTGAAGTTATTTAAATTTTTGAGACACACACACGTATATATATATTTATTTAATTATTTACAGCAATAAAGAGCAGCCAGAGAGCTGCAGATTTTCCTTGGCATTTATTTATAGCCGTGATGTGATATTTTTGTCTGTAGAGCTTGCTTTTCAAGCCTAAACATTTGTCTTCGTGTGAAGTAATTTAATCCTCATGGCACTGTGTTAGGATTTGTAGTCAGATTTTAATATAAATATTATAATCATAAAATTGATTGAATTAAGAAAACAACTCTCGAGTGTCCAAAGCCAGGTAAAAGTGGCAGCTGTGATATGTGTAACTTGCTTTGAGTATGTGTGTGGTGTCATTTTAAACATTATGGATGTAAATATTACTTGGTAGTGGTATTTCTTAGTTACTGTTGTTGCGCAGCCATCATGTTATATTTCTTCTGCTGGTTTCATGAATTAACTATGTATTCATTTGTTTCACAAGGAAAAATGTTAATATTATCATACTTCGATTCTAGTTTAGTTCATAGACTAGAAGCTGTTGATTTGGAATCTGAAAATCTGAAATCAGAAGGATTTCAGAAGGAGACCATAAGTGGCATTTAAAATCCTGACAGTATTTTAAACCTGTAAAATGTTTATTAATGTGTATAATTCTAGTAATGCATCTTATGCAGCAAAAGAATTTGGTGTATTTTGTATTGAAATGTATTGAAATACTTATTACTAACCCAAACAAACAAATTATGGAATGCTGCAAGAACAGATTCATAGGTTCATTTAGCTGTGGATTTATTTTTATACAACTGAAATTGATGATGGGAGAAGCTGATAAAAATCTTATAATTTAAATTGAAGTCACAGTGTGGTGCTAGTGTATGTATTTGTTTATAATACTGGATCTGTGGTCAATTTTTTCTTCTTTTCCATAAGTTCCATAAAGTGAATGTAAATTAATGTCCCTGTTCCTCATAATAATCCTTTAAGGTTATTTGTTGTCTGCTTTGAAAAAAATATCATTTTAGAAACCGAAATCATGTTTTACCAGACAGCGATTAATATCTGTGACCTTTATTTTTGGATCAGGAACATAAATATACACTTTTTTCTGTGTCAGTCATTGTCTAAGATTTCATCTTTGTTCTGCTTTCCATTACATACCATGAATTATATGAAATTAATTTAATCGCTACTCCAAACAGAAATTAAATGTGCCCTAATCCAGAGTTACGTTGTTTGCTTTTACAACTGTAAGTCATAAGTAATTAATTTTCCTTGGAAAATTAATTCACTTACCATTCCCAGTAGCATCATATGTTGACACAGGGTTATAGATAGTTTAATATTTTTGTTCAGCATGTTGGCCTCAACTTTGGAAGACCTTAAATCAAAACAAATTCAAATTTACTGAACTGTATATAATTCAGGGTTATTTAAAGTGAATGTTGTCCTTATTGCTGTCAACTAACTGATGACGATGCTTCTAAAGTTATATTCAGTCTTCTAGAAACCTGAGGTCTGTGGACAGATGTGTGTGGAGTATTTTTCATTATTTTTATTTGCTGTCTCAGCGCAGACGTTTGACTAACACAACCGCTGGAACGCTTTCAGAACTAGGAAAACGTAGCTCCGCGGAGGTCACCCTAGCTGCGTGTTGCAAGGGTGTTTTTCTGTGCAGCGGCCCCGCAGTTCTTGGTGCGGCGAGAGGTTGCGCTGCAGCAGGCAGGCACCGCGGCAGAGCGCAGGCCACGCTGGGGCTGCCGCGCGGAGCCGCTTCTCCTTCAGGAGCAGCACCGAGGGCTAGCCTAGGCCCTAAGTCTTCCCTAATGAAAAAAGCAGCCTTTACGTTTAATCGTATAAGTTTACCACAAGGCCTTTTCTTTTCTCTTTTTTTTTTTTCTCTTTTTTTCCCCTTTTTTGTTTTTTTTCTGCAGCTCCATAAAACATGGTGTTTATTACTTTGGTTTATTTTTATTTATTTAAGTCTCCCGGCTGAAATGCCAGTGACGGCATGGTTGCCGTTCAAATAATCAAGGCTTATTTTATAAATCCCTTTTAGGATTGGTGACTGCGTTTTACCTGAATGTAGGGGGTCAGTCTCTGTTGCATTCAATTTAAAATCTGGAGAGTGAGGAGTAGAAATTGGTAGTTAATTCCAATGTAAAGGTAATGCTACCTCAAGAATAAAAATATTACTGTTTTAACAGTCAAAGACAGAAAATATGCTATGAAGGCATTGATAATATACAGTAGAATGGCAGACTATTATAAAATAGAATGGAAGATGGAACAAAAGATTTTAATTCAGATTCATTTTTTCCTTTTTTTAACAAAAATCAAATATTCAATTTTTCAAGCAGTACAGAATATACCAAAAAGTATGCTGTTAATAGAATTAGGTCCTACTCTAAGCTCAAGTAAAGGTAAATTCATCTGTACAAAGCAAAAACATATATATAAATATTATCACACATCTATTAAACCCCAAAAAAATGAATGCAACATCAGTGAAGGTGTTGACAGAGCTTTCTGTTAATTTATGTATCTGTCATTTTCAAACTCAATTATATAGAGTTTCCTAATGCTATATAAGATATTTAAAATAAATGTGTTGATCTGTTAACTTAACAGGTCTTAGTAAGTATTGCCTGCTGTTTTATTATTATTGTTTAATTGGTTTCAAAAGGCTTCAGTATGGTATTTAGAGATATAAAATCTCCTGCAGAGAAAATATCAATCTCATGAATAAATTTGACCATTTACTTCTTGACGGCGCTGTACGTTACTCAAGTTACGTCCTACCTGCTGCACTGGGCTGGTCATCTTTGCCTTTGCTGCCTGGGCAAACACAAAGATGTTTGTGCAACCCTTGCTGAGCCGCCTGCATAAGTTGTTCCTTTCTTCATTTTCATACACTCTGTGCCAAGGCGCACCTCTCATCTCAGGCAAATGAGAAGCAGCTTTACCCTTTTCGTATCCTTTTCGCAGGAGCTTGTGCTGATTATGCAAAGGAAAAAGAGCCGTATGTCCTGCCCCGGTGCATCAGTCCTCTCATTACAATTGCACTTCTGTGTTACTGTTATCTCTGTAGAGTATGTAAAAGTTGCATTGTGTATAAAATATCTTGGGAGCCAAACAAAAGCTGTTGCTGTTCTTACATTTTTTTTGGCAATTTATTGACTTTGTGTTTCTTTTGGGAATATTCCCATCTATTTTACGATGACAGTGATTGTCTAAATTTGCAAGAAAAATGAGGTTAAAATAATTATTGTTTAAAAAAAATCTACAGGAACTATTTCTTCAGGCAAAATTTATATTTTGACCATGAGTGTTGCTTTGGATTAGACAATGCAGAACTGGCACTAATTCTGAAATAAACATTGAGCTATGAGGTACAATAGGAGAAAGCCCAAGAAGCAGGAACAAATGCATACAGTGTATCCTCATGGAAGTGCCTCGCTCTTCGGAGGCCACCAAGAAGTCTACAGTGATTGACGTGCTTTCTGGTGAGGATTTTTTTTTTTCCCCCTTTTTTCCTCTGCAGCAGTGTTGAAGTCAGTCAAAGTGTATAGACAAAGCTGGGCGAATACCAGTTTCCCCAGTACAGGGGCTATTTTTTCAGGAAGTCTAACTCGAACCAGATGTTTTGCTTAGACCTAGAGTTTGTTGCTGCCAAGCATCTCATCAGAGGTCAGAGTTCTGGGCTCAGGGCCCTGCTAGAATTCTTTCACAAATTGCTATTCGGTGAGGTTTTAATCCTAATGGAAAGAATAATGTGCTTGTAAAATCTGCAGTTATTACAAACACAGTATACATATTGTGAACTTCAAATGACTACATATTTCATTCCCATAAACAGGGAATGCAGATGAATGCAGTGTGTAATAGTTTTAGACATTCAAACTTAAACCAAGTATATAGTTTATACTACTGTTAACCATTTGCATTCTTAACACTCCTGTAAAGTCAATAGTAATCTTGACTAACAATTGGCAGCTCCAAACAAAACAAAAAACCTCTAGCACGTTTAGACTTGTAAGCTCTTTCCTCAAGTAAATAGAAAATCCTTATGCTTTTGAGAATGCTTTAAAAATACTCTGCTTGCTAAGGCAGTATTTTGGCACCATTCATTTCTTTCCTTCTTTCCTTTTTTCTCCCTCAGCTTTTAAATAGTTTGGTAGCAGCATTTTATGGCCAAGTTAATCTTACTTCAACTATTTATACATCCAGTAGATTATTTATCTCCAAAATCTCACGGTAGGCAGTATATGCTCCACCCTACTTAAAAACAAATGCTGATGACACAGATTGGTAAGAACAAGAGCTAGTAATGAAACTCCCTCTATTTTGGTTGTCTTTTTCGAAGCACATTGCGTCTTTAGTGATAAACTCCTGCTGTGGTTCTGCTGAACCGAAGCCTGAGTGTAAGAGAAAACTCTCAGGTGACTTTGGTAGCCTGTTGCAGCCTGCAGCTATAGAAATAGATATTGATACAATACAAGCATGACGGGTTTGGATATCAGAAACTAACGTATGCTGTAGAAGAGAGTTCTAGACCATGAAATAAGGTGATGCGACCAATACCTCAGTACAGTGAAGTTAGTGAAGAATTGTTTGAATTTTATGCTGAGTAAAATCTTACTCAGGGACAACTGAAGAATCATGTTTGTTATTTTCAAACTTTTCTTACACTTCAAACTTTGATTTCCTCTAAATATTAATCAGTTATGTAACTGGCATTCCATCTCACTCTAATTTGTGAGTGTTAAGTAACTTCATAAGCATATTTCCACTCTGTTGAAAGATGTAACTTAAGAAAAATGTCATGTAACTTAAAGGATGGCTGTTACTCTGTTCATGTGATAATCATAATCAGTGCTGATCGTGCTGGGAAAGTGGTAACTATGTGTAGGGTGGTATATCCACAATAGTATTGTAGGCTTTGAGACATGCTGAGGTGATCGTCCACTGTGCATTTTTTTTTTTTTATTATTTCTTAAAATTTTACCCAAGAAACACTTGACTGTTACATTGATTGTAAGTAACGTTACTATTAACTACCTGTTGCAGGGGCAGAACTTTCTTAAAACCACTATAGCGGTTCTGCAGTGCTCCGTATGTGCTCTCAGGGATGTGCTGTCCAAGTGTTGAGTGTAGAGATTTTGGAATAAAGTCTGCACTACGTCAACCTAATTGTTGAGTATAATTTTCTGATGCTGGTATTTAGACAGAAAGTTAATTTTCAGAGGCTGACAGCATTCATTTTTTAGAGTAGGAAAAATAGTTTTGTTCCTCCTATGCTCTTTAGAAAGAAGAACGTGGCCCCAAGTACCACTGTTAAGCTTCTTTTCCATTATGTTGTATGATTGTGTAAGTAATATTTCCCCTTAGCTTATTGAGTAAAGAGCACTTTTATTTGGGTTTACAGAATGGAATTAGAAAACCTAAGTTTTTTCAGTTTATAGATTATCTGTTCTATCTTCCTTTTGTCAATCTGAGTATTGATAAACTAAGAGGGTTTTTTGCCTAATAAACAAGTGTAAAAACATACTGCTTTTGTTGCAAGTTGCTCTTCATGCAAGCTGCTGCCTCAAGGTGAGAAAGAGAATATTAAACGCGGATCAAAATTCATTCGTACAAGCTAATCATTCACATGCAATAAAAATAAGCGGAGTCAAACTACAATCTTACAAGAAAAGCTTTTTCATATTAATGAATTTCCATTTGCCAATAATTCTGTCATTTGTAACTTGAATCATTCATCACCCCTGCAAATGGTTCTTTCAAGACATTATTTGCAATTTTGTCTTGTGTTTTTGTCCTTGATGTTGTGAAAATGACCGTCTACTGTTACAGGAATGAAAAGAGATCTCATTCAAACATCTTTTGTGTTTCCACTTTCAGTGAAAAATGTTTTTCAAACCTGCAGCTGGTTATTTCTGCAGGAGTTCCCACTTATATTCAGGTTTGATTGACATTTTGAAATGGCAGCTTTTCATGAAAAGCTGTTAACTTGTAGAATTTGGTTATGGTACTAAGACAGACTGACTTTGTTCTACTGTTGGGGCCTGTCCAACCTAAACAGAGCCCTGCATCTGAATTTAATAGTACTACTCAGCATAGATTTTTTTTTTTTTTTAAAACACTGCTGCTTCTGATGTGTTTTAAAACGTGACCTGATAGGTACTCATCCTGAGATCTTTTCCATGAGTAATTGCTTTAGTTGGAATTCTTTCTCTTTCTTCCCCTTTCCGAACTAGCAGGTTGTGCTACCATTATTTGTTTGAGTTTTGGAGTGTATATTTAGTTTACACGGCGAATAGAAATGAAAAATGTTTTGTAGAATAAATATGCAAGTGCACCAGCCTGTCTTGAAATCAGAAATGACTACCTGCACTTTTTATTACTTATTTTTGAAGTACTGGCAGAGAGAGCAAGTTTATGACATTAACAAATTTTCTGAACAATAATTACTGATTTAATTTCCAGCTGAAAACTGAGAAAACCATGAATAATATATAATCATTCCCCCCTCATTTTTTTCCAAGTAGGTCTTTAATATTATGCCAGGTTGTTGAAAGCAGGAGACACACATTATGCAAAAACAGTTCCCCTCTGCATTTATTGCCAAGTTCCAAAATATGGATATATAAATACACATATACATTAGCTGGGAGGAGGAAGAGTATTTTTAACTTTCACACAGAAGACTGTATTTATATAAGGGAATTGAAAAAATTAGAGATCCAAGCATCCCAGCATCCATCACTGATGTACAATGTTGTTTTACTGAAGTGTGAGAGGTTAAACACTGCAAATATTTGGTTTTATAGTTATATCAACATTCATTTTCCAGAGTTTAAATGTCCAGTTCTGCAACTATTATTTTGCATGAGTTGTATGAGGTGGCGTTTGAATCCTGTTTTTAAGGAGGTGAGTAATTATGTTTCATTGATTATAAAGGATTGTAAAGTATTGAGCTGGAGATTAAAAAAAAAAAGTCATTTTTGCATTGAATAGTTAGAAATTCTGAATTAATTCTTCTCTTTGCTGGCTAATTGCTTTTATGACACCTTTTGTACAGGCTTGCAGCCACCCATGATGATACACAAATTAATATGACTATCCAACCCAATATCACTGGATGTGGTTGCTCTTTAAGGAATTTCATGTGTTTTTTCCTTTTGGAGCTTGCTGTGTCATCTTATTTCCCTCATTTTATTAGATACTGAGTTGAACTTCTCAGCTGCAACCAGATACTTGAGTACTAAGAGCACTCCCAGGTGGAACAAGGAGGAAAGTCTTAGAATAAACAATAAAATGAGACTAAAAACAATTGTCCTCAATACCTAAAGCAAAATACAAACATACTGACCCCCATAGCTCATGTAAATGTTTATACCTCAGTTCTCCCATTTATTATACATACACTTGCCTGATTTTTATAAACTTTAAAATTGTAATATAAAAATGCAGCTGTAGTTACTTCTGTGACTTAGGCATTAGTTATGTCCTATAGCTTGTTTAGGATGCTGAAACATCTAAAACACCGTGTTTCTGCTCTCTCTTCTCTTGTCATGTTCAATATGAACCAAGTGCAGCCATGCTTTCTGTCTTAAGAGCTATGTGTGTTCTTGCTGAGAAATAAAATGTGATCTGCTCGATCCTTTTCTTTAAAATCGTCTGGACTAAATGATAGTGAATGTTTACTCAAATTTATCTGTTCGGTAGTTTCTAAAAGTTACTGTGAAATTTTAGGCACTGATTAGAAGTTAAACATTTTAAGTTCATGAATTGGTGCTTACAGTTTTATCCTATAATTTCGAACGAACTTGTGCTTGTGAGCTTTTAACAAAAAAGCGAATGTATTCCACTTGCCACCCAGAGTTTATCCTTAAAAACTAACGCGCGCTACCTCCAAGCAAAGGAAGCATGGGTACAAGCTTTTCAGTATACCCTGAAGGTCACTGTGAAATATTAGACCAATTGAATTAACTGGCAAACTTCCCACTGACTTTAAATGGAGCCAAGATTTTGCCCTTTAACTCTATCGAGGCCTAAGGGCAAGCAGATTTCATTGTTAACCAGACCAAACATGGCAGTGTTTCAAAGGAAAGTGGAGCTGTTGTGAAGTTTGACCCAAACTATGCAAAGTGCCAGAGGGTAGCTTGGGGACCTCGTATTGCACTTAGAAGTACGAGGAGAACAGGTATGTGGCTACTGTCCTCTTGGGTACAGTGGAAGATGGCTGCTATTTAGAAATTCTGTTTTCTGTACCATTTGCTATACAAAAAACTTTTTTTTTTTTCACATTTTATTGATTGCAAACAAACGTTTTAAAAAGGGTAGGAAAATCTGGAGAGCAGGCAAAACTGGCCCTTGTGCTGCTGCTTCTCGCTGCTCCATATCAGATAGGATTTTTGTTTTTTAAAGAATGATCTGATAAGACAATGTTTAGCAATAGCTTAATGATAGAAACATTAGAACAATTTGCAATTGGAGTTACAGAAATCTTAGTGTGTAAGAAGAATGAGCTTTAAAGAAAAGCATTCATGTTAATCATGTAAACAGACATATGGTGTCTTCAAACTCCCGTGTTTGAAGTGAAGATAAAGTGTTATTTGTAGTGATAGAGGAATTGTGTATTATTACAACAGAGCCAAATGAGTATTGTTTGAGTCTGGACTTAGTTTCCTAGGCAGAAGAATTACAGCAGCCTTGTAACATTTTTGTCTCTACTTCACTATTTCAAATAATCATATTTTAATTCATTTTGGCTTCCTCGTTTTATATTGAAATGGCACTGTGAATCAAGATACTCATAGCTCTTCCTTTATTTTTACAACTCTATGAAAAGCTGGTTATTTTGTCATTCTAAGTCTAGTGACTGGTAATTATCCACCAGGGTTACTGAAATATTCTAACTTAATCACAGAATCATAAAATCATTATGGTTGGAGAAGATCTTCAAGATCATCGAGTCCAACCATAAACCCATCAACGCCATACCTGCTAAACCGTGTCCCTAAGTGTCTCATAGATTCTCCTACTAGATTCTGGTTTTAATTGAAATAACTGCCAATACTTAGATATATGCCCAGTACTGAATTGTCAGTCAACTTTGACAAGGCCCTACTCCAACTGAGTGTTCCTAAAAGTATGTGTCTGTGAGATGGTCTTCTGATGCAAGGATTACCTTGAACTTCACAAGCTGTACGCCTCAATTTGTGTGACCGACACCTGCAGCCTGACTAGACAGGGAACTTGGGAATGAGCTTGCAGGCAGGGAATGCTCTTAGGTGTTCATGTATCCTCCTTTTGTTTTTGGGGGGTCAAAGTGGCCAAGGGCACGTTTGGGAGTGAAGACCTTGCCTCCAGCTGGCACCACCCCACTGTGATTTGGATCCTCCTGGTGTTGATAGAGCCAGGCCAAGGGCACGTTTGGGAGTGAAGACTCGCTTGCCTCCAGTTGGCACCACCCCACCGTGATTTGGATCCTCCTGGTGTTGACAGAGCCAGTCTTATGCTGTAGACCCTGCTCTGAGAGTTTCACTTGAGCTTTTTTGCCAGGCCTTGTGCATCCCACAAGTTTGGCCTTTGCTGCCCTAAAGCATCTCGATTGCCTTATTTCCCATCAGAGCAGCTTCTGCCTTGTGTGAGGAAAGTTAGAAGCTAGGTGCCTTCATCCAAATTACTTAAAGACCACCTTTTGGTATTCTTTGTGAAAGATGGAGGTGAAAAATTATCTTGAAGATCCTTTAAACACTTCTTTGAAATGCAAGTACTGGTAGTTTTTCAAATTAGTAGAAATGATGCAGCATGCACCTCTGTGATCAGATAACATATATTTGAAATAAGAATGTTAATGCAGGCAATACTTTGCATTTTCATTTCATAAGCCAGAAATATTAATGTAATATTTACACCCCAGCTCCTCTCCTAGAGAAGATTTAAGAGAACTTTATATATATATATATGTGTGTGTGTATATATATTTACAAATAATTTAAATGCTATTTTTTAACATTTGCAAGAAGTCCTTTGAGGGAATTTCCATGCCTTAAATAGAAGTAAGGATTATGATATGAGGCCAAAAATCACAGTCTTTGTTAGGGATACTGGGAAAGGACGTGCTTCTTGATTGTGTTTTGCACTCCGATGTGCAAAAATTAATTTGTTAAAAAATAGTTACTTTGGCAGAGCACTCAACTACCTTTTGCTGGTACAGCAATTAATTTTGATTTCTAACTTTTTACACCATGCTAATTTTTAAGTAGAAATGTTACTTGGTTTTCAGAATGAAAGAAGTGTTGCTGTTCATGCTTACCTTAAAAGCTGTCACTGGGAACCTCAGCTTTTAGTGATGAAAAGTTAATATAGCTAGTGTTTTAGTTGGTCCTGTCACCTTTTCAAATCTCAGTATGCAAACATTTTGCTTGTGCTATTATATACATAACAGGAAAAGTACTAGATATACATTTTAATGCAAAGTTTGCTGATCTTACTGCAGAACAGACTTTAAAAGGAAAAGACACCAGCTTGCTACACCACAGAGAATTTTTTTTGCCAGCTTGCTTTCATACATAACGAGCGGTGCTGAAATTGGTTTGGGTTATCAAAGATGTGGATGACACAATGGTGCTTATGTACTGTGTGCTCGTCAAATCCAGAAACACTGGTACTGAACATGCTGTTCTGTTTTTTCAAATGTTTCCCAGTTTTCTGTCAGCTTTCAGTCTTTCATGGGTCATTCAATATACACTACCCCGAATGACTTCTTTGAGGTGCCACATGTCAATCAAGTTGAAGCGTATGCTAGCAAGCAGAGAAAATAAGCTTGCCATTTTGAGTTTGGTGGTGTTTTTGGTGGAAGACAATCATGCATTTCATTTCATTCCTAACTTATTTTTGCCTTTAGCTATACAGTGGATGAGGTTGAGAATGAAGAGGGATGGAGTGCCTGATTAGAGAAAAGGAGGAGCCAAATAGAAAAGAAGACTAAAAAGCAGGGTTTGAAGCTATGTTAACCGAGAGAGAGAGAAAGAGAGAGAAAAAAAAATTGTTTAAAAACTCTTCTCACCAAGTATTTCAAGAGTTATTTCACATCAAATAGCATTATTATTTCATCCTGACTTAAATTATAGTTAATTCTGTTGATGTGGTATCAAAAAACTGCTGACTGACAGTGTTTGGCATTATGTTTTTTTTTCTAATGAAGCCATGAATATGTAACTGTATTAAAGATGTTCTCAGTGCCTTAATGATATGACCAAAGTAATATACTGATAGTCTTGTACAATAGTTGCTGAGCGTATTTGTACACAGAGCCCAAAAACGCTAGTGAGTGTCAGTAATCTAGGATACGATAAAACCAGACCATATATTGACTGTGCAAACCCTTCCTAGGTGGCTTTGCCTTTTGTTGTCTTTAGTAACATTAAAATGTCTTAATCTTTGTTGTAGATGGGTTAGACGAATGTGTCTTTAGGGGAGCTGGCAGGGGTCTGTTTGTACAAACTTTTGCTAAGCTCCTTGCATCTCCTGAGGGCTGCCTTTTTTCTGAGCGACGTCTTGAAACTAAACAGAAGTCTCACAGATGACCAGACTCACCAAGGATTCATTACTTCTGTCTTGTTCCTCTAAAAATATGCTATTTCTTCCTCTTCTCTCGAAATATAATAATCTTTGCAATCTTATTCTTAAGTATTTCATTCAAAAAACCTGGCTGAATTTGTTGCATTTTAGCCATATCATCTACAGAGGTCCACTCCTGAAATTCCTGTAGTATTGCAGTTTATTCCCTATAACTATAGTTTTTTAGCATCCCCAAAATACAATGTTGGAGGAGAACTGAAATGCAGACTCTCCATTTGGCAGTTAGGGAAAGCACCTTTTGCTGCCAATATAGAAAAGGTGTCCAACTCTTGCCTCCTGCAATGTGTGAGATTTGTGCCATGGGTTGTACACGCAGACCAGATAGCTGTTTCCTCTGGAAGGGGTGGAAGTTTTATGTATAAGTATCAGTTGCTCCTAGTTGGTCACACGGAAGCGAAGAAAGCCTTAGGAATTGGACATGTTAGCAATTGGATTGAATTTGTGTAACAAGCTTAGGAGGATTATTGCTTCTGTTAGGGCACAAGTACGAGTAAACGTAGAATGAATTCCATCAGTTTGCAACTAACTTGAAGCATGCATGTGATAAGTGTATGATTTAGGCCTTTTTCTTCTTGTTGGAACTGACAGATTTAGTATATTCTTTGAAAATATTAATGCATTTCTTTCTCTTGGGGTTTTTCAGCATGAGTAAGATGTTATTAAAAATAAAAAGAATTTGTGTTTCTAAAGGTAAGAAATTAGTTAGAGTTAAGTACATAAGACAACAGCATATCCCCATTTGGAGAAACCGCAAATGTTCTTCAAAAGAAGTTCTTGAAGTTAGTTCCTTTTATCAAACATCAGAAGGATAATCTTGCTTTCTTAGAATATAACTGAAAGGGATTTTCCAGAGGACCCCAGAGATTAAAACCTGTGGTGTGAACTTTCCAGCATTTCTACCTCCCGTGTAAGGTGCGTTTTTTTTTTCCCCCCCCTTTTTTTTCCCTCTCCTCCTAATTCTGTACCTGAAAGAGTGCTAGACCCTCTTCTACCACATTAGTCCTGCTGTATTTAAGGCCTTCTTAACCTGAACGCATTTTGTTTCTGTGGTTTCTGAAACATGTGAAACGTTGATATTTGTAGGTAGGCCACAACACTAGTAGAGAACGTTTTTCTCCGTGAATAAATTTTAAAACCAAACACATTTGTGGGGGTTGCAGCCGTACTGTTAACGAGACCTGTTGTACGTGACAGAAGCAGAGATAGGGAATGGCGGACGGAAGATCTCGCGGTGTCACGGAATGGGCAAGGGTTTAACCATATTAGGGCAAAAAGTGATATCTGGAGCCTAATTGGTACATAAGACAACTTCCACCTGGACAGAAGTTATAAGAGCCAGCAGTGAATTTCAATAAACGTCATTTGGCCTATCATCTCATAGGTGTCAGTGCTTCTTGACCCTGAGGTGGATGGCCTCAGTATTCCCTCTATAACCACGGACAACCACCACGGGTTGATAACGAACCCGACACACATTTCTATGGACTACCTTACTGTAAAATTATACAGTTTTGCTTAGGATGTGTTGTTGTTAGGATTTCTCATTAGGAAAATGTTTTTTCATGTAGCAAGATTGTATCTTAAAAGAAAAGAAAAAATTTCAAGGGGCATATTGGTTAGTCTCATATACCATTATTAAAATTAATGTACATAGGAGTTAAGGGTGGGTACCAGCAAAACAACATTTTATGAGCTGTTAGAAGTGTTTTGGGATTTACTTGAAGACGGAAAAAAATAAATTGCGTTTACTCTTTACCTCATTGAAGGTTGATTTTTGTATTCAAAGGACAAGTGAAGTGTATATAACTTGATCAAGAAACAAAATAGATTACTGCCTGACATGCAGCCCAATCTTATTTAGGATTAATGTTGATCTTGTTACACTATTGCTTTTCCAGGACTGAGTCCAGAGCCTGAAATTTGCTGCACAGACTTGAGAAATCTTTCTTCCCCTCTCTACTATTTTGTGAACAACCTCATTAGATCATGTCTGTACTAAGAGTGTAAGCTCCTCAGGGTACAAATAACTTCTTTTTGACTGAAAAAGATTGTAAGGTGCCTCACCTGACTCTTGGACGTTATAAAATAATAATTTTATAATAAAGGATGCATGGGCTGCCCTTGTTGACTTTTCTTTGTATCTGTAAGTGTAAAATTGAAGTAGCTGAAAAAAAAAATTGCTGTGCATGTTTGTGTTTAGTATAATTTTAAACTTTTAAATATCTTTCTTGGAGACACGCAGTCACATCTTATTTTCTGAAATTTCACTTTGTAGTTGAATGTATTGTTTTAGTATTAGGTTGTCAAAAGTAAGGAGCTTAGGGCTGTGATTTCCTTCCTTGTACAAGCTGCAGGTTGGGACTGTTGCAGTCCAACACTGATAACCTGGCAGTTCGTGTGCTTGGTCAGGGGAGGTTCCTTAGTCCCCAGTCTCGGCTCCTGCAGATGGACTCATTAAAACGTCTGGACTTATGTGTACAGTTCTTCTAAATGAAGTTATATTGATTTTGGTACCTGTGGAATAGTGATTTAACCCATGCTCTGTGTGTGTGTGTGTGTGCGCGTGTGTGTGTGTGTGTGTATATATACCTATATATATATATATTTGAGGCAGTAGTAATGGCCAGCAATCATAACAAGCAGTCCTTAACTTTTTTCCAAGTTTATGAACATAAGTTGCATTTGAGATATTCTCTATAAAAGATTAGGAAAACATAATACTAGAATTTCATTTATTGATCAACTACAGTTACTTACTTTAGCAGTTTTAGTCACGTAATTTGTTTTATGAATCTTGCTTCCTGGCTCACTTGATATCTCAGAAAACAAATGCTAAAATATGATTATGGAGCATGATAACTAAGGTTACCTTCTGTAGGCCTACCAGAAGCAGCAAAACAAATAGCTGACAGTCTAAGTACTTCCAAATGCTCCCTGTGAAGCAGGCAGGTCTTGTTTGCTTCAGAGGGATGAAAAAGGGAAGTTCCCAACTCTGCACCTGACACTGTGCAAAATTTGGGGCAGGTCTTTCCTTTCTGTTGACCTTAGATGGGAGGCAATAAGTTTTTCACTGCTTGCATGTAATTATGCAACAAAGTTGTTTTGGATGATTACAGTGGTACCTTCTGCTTGTAAGATCTACTAGTCCAGCTTTGAATGTTTCAATCAAAGTGATTTTAATAAGACTTCAGTGATTTATCCAGGTGGTAAATATAGCTTGATGCTTGAAACTCACCAAAAACCTGCTCCAACTCACTCGGCATTGATTTCTGCGGTGCCTGTTGGGCTTGTCTCGCAATGAGCTCCTGATACGAATGTTTCAACTGAGGGAGGGAGTTGATATTTTCTGTTTTTCTAAAGTTGGAGGATGTTGCAGAATTTAATTCACATATAAAGACCTTACAGTTCAGATTGGGTCAAATCTATGGGTTTGCTCACCTTCTCTGCTCCCGCCTGGCCTGGAAGGCTTTGCAGAGGCGGTGATGGATGTCTTGGTCTTGAGTCACATGGCTGCATGCGCTTCCTCCTGGAGAATGATCTGCTGCTTAAGGAATGAGCCTGAACCTTTGGGAAATCGGATTCTATCTCGATCTGTGCCACAGACTTCCTGCTTAAGGTTCTAAGTAGTGATTTTTAGACTAAAGTCTTTAGAGGTGGTCAGCAACTGTTACAGTTCTTGGTTAATGTAATTTCTGAAACTACGTGATGCTCATTCTGCAAATGCCTTGGAGTCGGTCGCATTTCCCAAAAGCAGAGGAAGTTTTGAATATCCTGATTTTTTTTCTTTCTTTTGCCTTCCCCATCATTAAGGGAAAAAAAAATGTTCAATATGTATCCTTATTTATTTTTTAATTTATTCTTCATTTTGGAAAAATCTGTCACAGCATTTGGCAGCTATGCTTGGCAAAAAAGAGAAGCTGGGTATCGCTTCTGAACACTTATTCTGGTCCCTGTACTCCTTTAGAAAAATACATCCCTGTATTTGTGTGTATATGTGAGCCAGCTAGGAAGCCTCCAGTTCTAATAGATACTCAGCTGCTGGTGGAAGGAGGGGCTATATATAAGCTCGCATCCTTACTAAGATGAGTTGCATTTTAAGTAAGTCAAAAAAACAGAAACGTAAACAAGAAGGTTTACCTAGCATGCATTTTTCTACTTATACCTTACTTTTTCAGAAAAGATATCATTGTTTCTGCATGTTGTACTAATGTGTTTTACTAGCCAACACATTAGTAGAAACTGCTGTTTGATATGCAAAGCTAGCTAGTAAACTGTATATTTGTAAGGCCAAAAATATGTGTAAATGCAAGTATTTATGTATATACATGGCTTTTTGTATATGGACTTTCATGTAAGGAGGAATAATATGCCTGAAAGTTGCAGTTTAGTTTTGAGTGACTTTATTACGTGTGTCATGTTGAAAATATATCACATTAGGATTAGTTGAAATGAACGCGCTCTGATATATGTTGCTATAAGATTTCAGATAATTTCAGATATTAGACACTACTTAATGAACTACAAATATGAGTAGATGGAGCTTGATGTTGCTGGCACGTTAAATTTAATTAGGAAAACTTTAAAAGATCTGAATGATTTAAAAGATAAAACAAAGCAGTGGATAAAATGTTCCGTGTTTTGGCTTGAATCCAGCTTGATGTCCCAAATGAATGCATCACAAAACCACAACAGCTCAACCCAGATTTACATGAGTGATGTACGAGAGCCCCGCAGCTAAGCCAACATGGTGATTGAATTAGCTCCTGCGTTGAGAGAGGCATCTTCCTCCAGGTCAGGCTTCGAAGCACGCAGGAGCCTGGGTGGGGTACTTCATGTTCTGAATCGAAGTATGCCTACACTGTGCAGGGAAAGCAATCTTAGAGCTTCAGAACTTTTACCTTTGACAAGTGTGACTGATTTTTTTTTTTATTATTATTATCGTTAGAGGAGGTAAAGGGAAACACTATGAATAATAATAGCAAAGCTGAAAGAATTTCCGTTAGTGGTGCATCAGTTAAGGAGGACCTGCCAGTCTTCCCAGAAATATCTGTTCAAAGTCTGAAACCTCTTGCAATATCTGTTTTATTTTTTAATAAATAGCTCTATCGTAGCACTTGTAAAGAGAACAATTTTGGCAATGATTTGTGTGTACAGGGGCAGCAGTATTGGGATGTTCTTTTCTCAACACAGTTTATTTTTAGAATATTATTTACTTTTAATAATGTAAATTGAGGTTATAGGTAAGTAATTGCGTCAGATTAAAGACATTGAAGGTGGAAAGAATTACTCCTTTTAAGCAAGCATTATTTGTACAATGTGCTTGTTTTTGTATGACAGAGGTGTTACAAAGCTCTACTGGAGATCTTCAGAATACCTTCTGCAATTTATATTCCTAACAGAATATAAGTGCCTTCTGTGAGGGAAGTTATTCCATGTACTGAGAAGTGCTATCACATATTCCTATTTTTTGTTTATTTGTGTGTATTCCCATATTTCAGGATCCTGAAATCTTAATATCTTAATTTTTGTTTCTCAGCATGATGTGTCACAGACTTTACTCAAAGCAACTCTGGACAGTGTGGTTGAAGAGTGTGTCAGCTTTGTAGGAGTTGATATTAACATCTGCTCAGAAATACTATTAAGGTGAGTCAAACATTTTCCTGTTCCAGTAATTACATGGCTCTGGATCACAGAGTCTCTGTTTAGTCTGCCATCTGACTGAAACTCAGTGAGAGCAAATGACTCTTGTGTTAAATTTCCAATTACATGAAAATGACACATTAAGACAGTATTTTACTGGATCATTAAGAGTCATTTTTAAGGGTATGCATAGTTCTCCAGGGTGGAACTATTCTTCAGAGAAAAACAAATATTTAAAATTTATAAAACAACATTGCAATTTAGAAAAACATGATGTAATTAATTTGTATTTTTGCAATGAGAAAGGGATTTTCAAATGTATGTTCTCTCTCTTAGCAGTGCCTATAAAATTACCTGCTAAGTGGAACAGGTTGTAAAAAACTTGGTGAGGGAAGGAAAAGGGAAAGATTTAAGGGAAAATTTCTTTGAAATATGTCTCTTTTTTCTATATTTTTTTCTGAAGTATTTACTTATGCCATATTTGCTTCAAAATGGAGTGGAGTTTATTTTTCTGGGTTAGAACTTAAGCTCTTTCTCTCCTGAATAAGTAGAATTCAAGATCTTGTAGTTAAAAGACTCTTAGAAGAGCAAAATTTTCCTATCTTCCCCTTTAGAATGAAAGGGAGGAAAAATGCCCATAATCTTAGTAGTGGCAATTATAATGGATATAGCAATTAAGAAGTATGTATATCCTTTTATTTAACCCCTTATTTTCATCCCTGAAAATGTTGCCTTGCCATATATCTTTTTCTATTCTTCTTGTTTACTTTGGACATTTCCATTCTGTAGCAGGTTTTGTGGATAAGAATCTACCTGAGCAAGCGCAGTGCGATCACTGTCAGTTTTTGGAAGGGTGCAGGCAGGTCTTGTAGTTCAGTAAAGGGCACCAGCCTTGGGTGTTGCTCTGTCTCCACAAAACTACCCAGCTGTGTGGAATGACACTGCGCCAAATGATGCCTAAAAATACTGTAAGCAACGCAAGTGCTAATATACATTGGCAAAATACTTTGTCTATGCTAATTAACCTCATACTCATATGCTCACATACTTGTTCCTTAACAGTTTGAGCCTTCTGTGTCAATACGACCCTACATTGCTCTCAGAGATGCAGTGTATGAAACTGTCCCCCTAGCTCAAGTACACTCTGCTCGTGCATGCCGAAGCACCCAATATGCCC
The DNA here is from genome assembly GCA_013389825.1 of Crypturellus undulatus. Classification (NCBI taxonomy): domain Eukaryota; kingdom Metazoa; phylum Chordata; class Aves; order Tinamiformes; family Tinamidae; genus Crypturellus; species Crypturellus undulatus. Next base: position 1,927,784 of record VWPW01005241.1, on the reverse strand, counting down.
ATTGCCACATCGTAATGCTCAGAAGGGACGATGACATAACAGCACCTGGGTTACTGATACTGCTTTTTCTGCATGAAGGACTGGGAAGATCAGCAGAAAACTCTGTGAACTCGGTGTCGTGCTCCTTTGTCAGAGTAAATAAATTAGATTTCCTAACCTTTCTAAGCAAGGTTTGGAAATTCTTTCATTCATAATGAGTAATATTTTATCTGAAGTTTAGGTGTTTCAGCAGCTTTGGATATTTTTTTTTTTAACTTTTATTTGAGGATGAGAATAACTTCCTCCCCCGCTTCACTCCTAATTTTGCCTGTTCTTGCCAGGTTTGCTGGTGCCCTTTTTCTAGAACCAGTGTCATTCTATAAACATGTCTCTGCTGCCATTGACTTAAAGCAATGGCATCTGGCATTTAAAGCCAAATGGGTGACATTTCCTTCTCTAGTGCCAGGACTAACTGCCCACCACAGCCCCTCTCCCTGTCTCTGTGACTAACCTATTCCATGTGAGTACAGCTTTCAGTGTACATATGTAGAGAAAATGTGCAGGAAACCCACTGCTTCCTGAAAGACCCTGGCTTTCTGCACTTGCATTTTGCAGGTAAGTTCCTTGCCAGATCAGAGCTGCCCTTGCAACAACTTGGGCAGCCTGTTCCCAGCTGCTCTTTTATCTCAAGAGCAGCTGAGAGAAGAGGGACAAGCTGTGTGGATCTGTTAAATTCTGTGAGCAAGACAAGCTGCTCCCAGGCACCCTCCTTCTGCAGAGCAGGCACCGGTCCTTTGAAGCAGGGCAAGGTGCTGCAGTATCATGGGGAAGGCAATAGCTGAGAGGGGGCTCTGCTCCCAGGAACAATTTATCTGCCCTGAACCCTTCTCCCACGTCGCTTCCTGAAGAGGGCAGCTGGGGGCAGGCCATACGACATGACAAATTGAACTGGCATTACAAAAATAGCCCACAGATCATAAATTACATGTCCCTGGCTTACCAGTTAGATATGTGCAGAACTTTATGCAGTACCAAGTTTTGTTGACTTCAGTGGATTCCTTCCATAGAATTAAGAGAAGAGATCCTTTTTTCCAATTATAGCCTTTGGTGTGGAAGTTTATCTGCAAAGTTTTTAGTTATTTTTAAGTTTTGGAGGTTTTGTGAAGCAGATTTTCTACAGCAATGTATATGCTGGGAATGGATAGGAGCTTGTATTTAGCACTGTTCAATGGTAATAAATAATTCTGTAAACTTTGCTGTCAGACATATTGCAGGTTTGAATGCTAACAGGGCTAAAAATATTATTGAATGGCGAGAGAAGAATGGACCATTTATAAACCGAGAACAGCTCAAGGAAGTTAAAGGCCTGGGTCCTAAATCCTTCCAACAGTGTGCTGGCTTCATCAGATTCAATCAAGAATATATAAAGACCTTCTGCAGGTAATGGAGATATGAGCTATCTTGGAAAAAAAATATCCAGGGGGTATGAGAAGATTTCTTCCTCTCCTGTTTTGTATCAGGTCTGAGACTTGGGGAATCCTAGGCCTTTGCCTCCACAGGACAGTATCTTAACAAGTAAACTCGGTCAACTCAGTGGTTGAACGTAGCCATTGCTATGAGTCATTGTGGTTTGATAGCCTGGTACCCTAAGTCTGGGCTTCTGTAAGTAACTTAATTACATACTCTACCGCTGAACCAGGAGAGGAAATTTGTCATGTGACAGTGTGTGGTTATCTATCAGATACTAAAACCTCAGAGATGTGCGTTTCAGGAATAATTTAGTAATTTGTAAATTCATTTTAAGGTGATAAGGATTGATACTCTGCAGAACATAATGGTAGGAAATTCATGTGAATTTCCAGAGTTTCAGTTCCATTACCAGGACAGAGAAGGTTAGCCTGTCCAGCTAAGCTGTGTCTGTGTTGTACAACGTGACTGCAGTCACATTGTAAGCGCGATGGGACTGCAGTCTATCCCAAACATGTAAGAGTCTCTCTGCAAACTCCCGTATGTCAATGCTGGGTTCTTTTTTTCCCTATCATCTTATAACCTCTTTCTGCACCCAAGTCTTTCCTTCTTGTAACCATCCCTTCTACTTTGTTCTTCATCTGAAATGTTTTCTCTCCCACGCTACATGTCCCCTACTTCCTAGGGCAACATCTTTCCTCCCATCTTTCCTATTTCTCTTTCCAACATAAATAACTAACAAAGGGCACAGTGGCAGCACCATCCCCACCCTTTTGCTGCTGACTCCTCTCAAAAAATATTTTCCTGGGAAGCACACGCTATTTCTTAGCCAGCAGCGGACACAGAAGCAATGCTGTACTCCCAGTCGCTGCTGGCCAAAGAGCACACGCGTAACTTCCAGGCAGGAGGTGGGCACGTTGGGCTTGGCGTGCCGCCCACGTGCAAGGTAGGCAGCTCCCTGCCATCTGGCAGCGAGGCACCGGCTGCAGGCCAGTCACCAGAACGCCCAAGAAACGCTTCCAGGGCTGTAGGTGATGGAAGGGCCTTTGGTTGTGCAGGTCTCTTAGTGGATGTTGTAACACAAACACAGGAAGAGAAGGCCACCTTTTTTTTTTCCTCTTCTCTTCCTCCTCCCCAAAAAAAGAAAAAATTCAATGGTGATGTTTAATTACAGTGTACCATTTTCTTTTATTCTTTTTTTTTCCCAGAAGTTCACTGGTGAGGTGCTTAAGAACACAGCACCATTTTCTCTTCAGAAATTCACTGCTCCCTTGCTGGAGCACGTCTGATGTCAGTCAGATACTGTAAAACTTGAGAATGATCTATAACTTGAAAAATCTGCTACAGCCTGAGGTTTTGGGGCCAAAACAAAGCTCAAATGCCATTGCCTCCACAACATTTCTTGTGGCCCAAGGGGGCAAAAAGAAACATTTTGAAATGGATCTCAGGAAGATTTAATTTCTGGTCTTTCTCTAATCATCTTGCTGGCTATAGAGGACAGCGTGAATTACTTTTGTGCTGTGTATTTGGAAGTTAACAAATACTTAGTGGTTATTTAAAATATTGATATGGAAAGAGGAATTTTTATGTCTGCATTTCTGTCTACATTCCATGCATGGATACAGTGCTAAGTGTAAGGGCTACTTCCGAGTCTTTTGGGTACATTTTGTTATGTTCTGCAAAAGCAGGAAATACTTGAGATTTAGGAAACAGAAACAAGCAGCAACAAAGGGAGAGCCAGTAGGGATCATTTGATGCCTTTATTGTGCTGTGAACATTTCTTTTACTGGAGGGAAATTTTAAGGAAAGAAGCACACGTGTTGTGAACATGTTGCTTGCAAAAATTTCTTTCTCTCATGTCTTTTGTTCTGTCATTCGTGTTGAAGTACGCTCCCTTGGAGCAGTCTGTCCAGCTCTTGGCCACTTTGGACCCTTTCATTGGCAAAAGAAAAAAAAAAAAAAAACCAAAGTCAACCTTTAACTGAAGGTAACTTATTATGAATTAAAAATGTATTCACAGAATTTAAGGAAAGCTATATGAAGATACTTTGCAAGAATGATAAATTCTAGAATATTGACAAATTTTACTTTTTTTTAAACAATGCGAAGCATTTTTTGATCCAAGTCTTTTTGATTTAAAATTGTGGATGTTTTTACCAGATCCATGTTTCAGCAAAATTCTTCAGACATTTGAGTTTCAGAACTGAAAGTAATGTTAAAAAGTTAAAATAATGTAAATTAATGTGTAAGCAGTTAAACTTTCCTTGTTCTGTGCATGTACTCAAGACCTAATTTGTTTACCTTATAATATTTTGCTTATAAACTCTTCAGACTGTAGTGCTTTTTTAAATAATGCAGTCTGCAAACTCACAGTTCAGTTAAGAGTGAAAATACCCTCACAAGATATTTAATAAGTAGGTAAATGGGGTAGCTTCCGTTTTACAGGCAGAAGATGCTATCTAGCTTAGGTACTAAATAGTAGTTCATGTAGTCAGGCATGTTATACTGGCTGCCAGCGCTATCACTTTCTCATTTTCAGGAAGTGTTTTCCTTTAATATTAGGATGTGGGCACTGTGCTATAATTTGTTCAGTATGAATGACATGTCCATTTTTGATTTCTGACAGTAATAAGAAAATTGGACTTGAAAGTCATGCACTTTTGAATAAAGCAGGTGCACAAGTCACCAAGGAGAAACAGGGTAAAAAGAAGAGCAAGCTGACACCAGGTGTTTTGCAACAGCCCAATCCTTTGGACCAAACTTGTATTCATCCAGAGTCCTACGGCATTGCAATGAGGTAAGCTATGAGAAGGTTTTGAACCACTTGCATGGTCAATTTTTAGAATAGCAGATACTGATTTTTCTGACAGCAACATCTTCAGCCTTTTGAGATGGGAATATATATGTTAATTTAATGTTCTTTCTCACTTTTCTTTAAGAGGCAAGTTCAGAAGTTTCTCCTACAAGAGAAAGATTTGAATTCAGTTTGCTTTGCCTCTCATGTATTCAAATTTTTAGCTTTCTGGCTTTATTCCTTGTTCGTTTATTTAGTTTTCATATTATTATTTTCCAGTAATTAGTGAATTTTCTGAACTTTGCTATCTAAATGATCCCTTGTCCTTAAAATAGCAAAGCATTTTCTTCCTGCAATCCAGATGTGATATCACCACTTCACCCCTCTTTGAGGTCACTTTTCTCCATTTCCTTCTATTTACAAACTGTCTTCATGCCATGTGCTATGCTATTGGAATTTCTTGGTTTCCAAATGTGGAGATAAATGAGATGTTCCACCGATATTGGAAAAGTTTTTTTTTTTCTTTTTCTTTTTTCTTCTACCTTGCCCTTATATATCGTGTGAATAATTTCTAAGGCATTCTTCTGTAACATAATTCTTTCAAGCAGGGAAGAATTTCTTCCCTTTACTCTTTTAAATTTGCATTTAAATTTCCGCAGTAATGCCATTATTAGGAGATAACATTTCTTACAGCAAATGTTTCTACAACTGCATATGGTCACTTGAATGCTGAATTTAACACAGCTCTCTGGCAAATGCTCTCTAACATCTTTGAATGATCAGGTAGTGAGATCCTGTGTTAAATTCAGTGAAACCTGAAGCACTTATCTGTTTTTAAAGGAAATAGTAAAGCAGTACTAGTTAGTAAGGAGTCCAATTTCAAAAAAGCTACGTAAATAGTTTTAAAATACAGTGATGTAGTGCCTTAGCTCATTGTAACTTCTGCTGAGAACAACAAATTAACAGAAAGTGTCTAACCTTCTGCTTTTGATTGGCTGTGCTTGCAATGTTATTTTGCTGCAAACTATGATTAAAGTGTAATTTTCTTTGTACTTAAAAAGTCTAAATGAAATGTCATCCACGTTTATCACTGGGGCTGTTTGATACCTCTACATCACGAGGAGCTGCTTTTGCTTTGTTACTTAGGTTCGACATCTGCAAAACAAATTATTTTTGCACAGTGAATTTGACCACCAAAAAATATATGCATGTGTGTTTGTGGACACAAGGACACATACAAGTACATGTGATTACTGTAAGGTTTTTAAATTCTGATGTTGCAAGATCTAATTAAGATGTCTGTGTTAAGTGCCCAAATACATGAACACCATGGCAGTTTTTGTGTGTGACCTTTGGCTAAAAGAAGAGAATGTTTTTTGTATAGGTCATGAAAAGTAATTAGGAACCCATGTGTGTCTCTGTTTAGGGAGTAGTGCAGCTGGTAAATGCTAGTGTAAGATGTGATCTTCTTCTGTCATCACTCTCTGGTTGAAATTGGACTCTGCCTGTCCTCTTGAGAGAAAACATTATCTCTTACCATAAACCAGCACATATTTATTTTTTTAAGCGATTTGTGGTGAGCAGGCTCTTTTCTTAAAGCACATTGGAGCTAATTTCAGCACTAGTTCAGTGCTTTGGTGTTCTCATGGTCTTCACTGAGATCATTATTTTTGAAGAAACATATGTACCTCATTTATAATCAAACAGAATCTTTAAGCCTCAAAAAGTAGGAGGGGGTTGTTCATTTTGTTTGTGTTTTTTTTTTTTTTTAAATAAAATTTTTAATCTTCAAAAATTAAGAAGGTTTCTTTTTTTTTTTCCTTTTTTTTGTTTGTTTTGAATTAATGACACTTTTGTTCCTTATCTAAATACCTCCCTGGTACCTTTAAATTTTAGAATACCTTCATTACAATGCATATTCTGTTATCTTCCTTCAGAGGTTATTGCATATATATGTAATTTCTATGTAAAGGTCCACATATTTTCCCTCTGCTAGGTATGTAGTTTTCCATCCTTTCTGGGCCATAGTCCTTTCACTAGGGACTGTGTCCTTAGTGCCCTTATAGTTTATTTGGTTTACAGGGTGAGGAAGCTTGGTCATCTCTCCTTTAAATAATTCAGAGTGAGATCATTGGAAAAAAAAAAAAAAAGTTTTTCAAAATTAATGTTAGTATTCAATGTTATACTCATTCAATCTAAATATCAAGAGTCCTTTTGACTTCCTTGCTCTGGTTATCTATAATGTAACCATTAAAATGTTCTCCAGCTTCAATTAGAGGGTGATGTGAAAAGACTGCTTCACTGAGCAGAGAAATGTAGCCAATTAATAGTATAATACAACCAGATTTGTATATAATATCATTGTGAAATTTGCTCAGAATATAGAGGATTGTGCTGTGACTCTGGAGCACCACAAGTTACCTTTATACCTGAAGCGGTAAGTGGAATAGTTGCTCAGTATGAATACCTGCACTACCCCATCCAGTTGAAGTTTCAGAGACAATTTTAGTAAGCAGAATATAATTATTTGGCTGGGAATGCAGGATTAAGCAAATACATAAATGAATGCCCAGAACTCTTGATGTTTTGTTTATTTGTTTTTACATCTCAGCCAAAAGATAGTGGCTTAGTTCTCAGGCTTTTGTGTGATTCAGGCAGGAGGCTGCCACCTATTAAATCACCAGTCACTTAGAGTTACCTGGGAGAATCCCGGCTATGCTCAGTGCCGAATGCGCTGCGCTCTGGGAGCAGCAAAGTCACTGGAGGAGTCTGGCCTTGCTACAGACCCACGCTGTCTCCCATGTCAGTCTTGCCTAGTGCAGTTGCTCTAAAGCAAGCTCACAGCCCAGGTGTCGTTTCATCTTTACGTTTCTTACCCAGCATTTTGAGTGCTTAGCCTGAATCTTCAGCTGAAACATTCAGATCCAAATGGGAGTTTGTAGGTAGTGTATCATAATGTTACCTTGCACAAATGAATGTCTATTAAGATCAAAACAGATATGAAAACATAAAAGTGCTTTTTAGTGAAACACCTTAGGTAGGAAGCATAGCATCCTTGTGTGTAACCACCTGAATCAGTCTTGTTTTTTGGTTTGGGCTCATTCTCTGTTGTCTTATCTCTGAGATGTTATCAATATGTTTATATTTATCATATACATATGTTGATGAAAAAATAGTATCAAAAAGTGCTTTCTGTGAATATGCTCCCTCAATATTAAATTGTTTTTTCTTGTAATGAAAGCTGATTTCCTTTGCAAGTTCAATATGAAGGTGACAACTTCTATGGCATAGATTATATTAATGTGGTGTAGTTAGATGGCACTACCATCATGATGTTCAGAATGAGGAAAGTCTCTCTGAGACTTTTTAAATGCAAATAGCTATTTGAAGAAAATAAAATAGCTCTGCAGCAACCTTACAAAAGCCAAGAGGTGTGGTATTAAAAATGGACACCAATGACATAAAGGCTAAATATAAACTGGATATCTTCCCCTGAAGCGACTAATGCTATAGTTTAGTAATGATTATATATTTAAACTGACCTTTGAGAAGAAGTATATAAATTGTCAAACTTCTTGGAACTTGGGATATTGTTTTCCAAACCAATTTGTTGCATAAATTAAGAAAAAAAATCTACTAGGAATACAGCTTGTATGATATGATCTAAAGCATTTTAGAGCCTGATGAAGGGTTTTGCTAAATTTGAGCAGGGATGGACCTGGGCTTCTAATTCCCTGTTGCTGAGCCTGACTTCATGGGAAAGCTTTGAAGAGCCTGTAGGTCAAACTGTGTTCATGTTGCTGATTTGATGAGTCTTACAAAGGTGAGCCTCCATTTGAGGTGCTTTTCAAGATGTCACTATTAAACTGTAACTCTGCTATGCTTTAAAATCTATCCAAATACTAGTTTTTGCATTTTAAATCAGATGCACACAGAAATAACTAAGACCATTAGAAGTGGATTAGAATTCTACTTAATTGATTTCCAAGCAGCACTCTTTGTTTGCTGCTCTCAAGGTGACTTTCTTGTTTCAGAGAAGTTTTGTCAGGGGCCAGTTCATGCTCACAGGTGGGTCTATGCTACCAAAGGGCAGAATCATCATCAGAAATAAGATGGAGAGATTTACTTACAGGCATCAAAATAGTGTTATGTGTTTCTTACCGTAGCAGTCAAAATGGCTGGAACAGATGCTGCATGAACAAACCATAAAGGCTTCCTTATGCTATGTGTGCTATCTTTCCATGAGAAAAATCCTTTCATGAAAATTTTATTGAATTAAAAGTTTTCATGGGAAATTACATTTATTTTTAAATAAAATAAACCAGTAATTTTAATCCATTTCTTCCACCCGAATTACCCCAAGGCAGTAGTCCACATTACAGATTTACGACATACAAAATTATCAGTTTTTAAAACAATGTTTTTGAGGGATAGAAGTCCACCAAAACTTAAAACCACTAATTTTCTGAACTATTTTGTAGCTCAAGAGGCCAAGCAGTTTTTAAAAAAAAAATGGTTAAAAGAATTGCTCCCACGTGGTGACTTTGGTTGCCAAGCTTTAGGCTGCAGCCAATTTTTATGGCTGATTTAGAAAACCCTGAAAAATACGTTTTTTTTTTTTTTTTTTTTTATAATGGAAACATTGATGTAATCTTTACTTTGGTGGTACAAATGGTGCTAGTATGATTGATTTATGGCAGTTAGTCAACTTATAAGTTTGATTTCTGTAAAAAAAAAAAAAAAAAAAAAAAAAAAAAAAAGGAAAGTATCTTCCTGGTGAATTAACACACTGTGCAGATGACCAGAACAGTTGTCATGGTTTCTGCATTGGCAAAGCTGCTTTTTGTGGTGAATAGCGATCAAGACTAGGGGAACCTCTAAATATTGTGAATCGTAATCTCTTAGATGGTTTAAAAAAAAAAAAAAAGAAAAAAAAAAAAAAAAAAGTAGGCAGCATAGTTTCCTGCAGGGTAGGACTGTGTTTTATGAAGAGTCTATATGTGGAAAAAAAGGTTTATAGTGGCAGAATCTTATACGTACAATTAGTAAAACATGTAGAGCGTATCCAGTTTCTTGGTACATACTGTAAAGGAACTGCTAGGAAAACCAAGGAAACGTTTCCAGTCTCTGGAAGTTACCAGCAGGTTATGTTTATAAACCAAGTGCTGCAAAGAAAATTCAAGGTTTTTTTCGGTTGCCTCAGTCTGCTAAGCGTAGTTCTTTCATGGGACACAATCCTAACGTTCGCTCATTTTGTGTAAATCTCATTAAAAAATACTCTTTGATAAAACTTGGCAATCAGCATGTATATTTGATGCTCACAAATTGCAGCGTCGGGCAGGTGGCTTATATTCCAATCAGTCTGACTTAGAAATCTTTTACCACTGAAGTTGTGGTTTATCCTAATGCAAGTGGGAATTTTCCCTGGCCAATTCCACTGTCATAGGACCTTGCCTGGCAAAGGCTGTGGTTGGTGCTGCCTTAAGAGAATTTTTGACATACTGAGCAAGGTGACTTGTAGATAAGATTCATGCCTCCCGTTTGGTGTATGTATTGATGATGCTTCTCGCTGCTCCAAAAGGTCTTTGATTCCACAGAGCACTTGCTCAGATGCTTATGCTCCTCTACAAAAATATTTGGAATTAGATGCTTTGGAGAAGCAAGCATCCCATCATTAAAATTTTATATTTCATTGCAGATGGACTGATTGCTTTTCAGATGCTTCTCTTATTTCTGCCACTCTTGTAAATGCTTAGCTGCTGTGCAGAAAAGCTGATGCAAGTAACAGTGCTTGCTAGCTTTGAAAACAAGTACTGACACTCAGGGAAATGGAGGAGGAAAGCTATTGATTAAGGAGGGAAATACAGAAGAAAAAGGTCTTCCTCTTCTGTCATTTATGCAAGTGTATGCTTTGCCTTTGGCTGCCTTGGCAGCTCTCTGCTTGGCTGGCTTCTGTCCAGGTCCCTGTTCTGTCACCCAGGGACTGAGGTGGTCCAGAAGACGAACAGGGATTGGGAAAGGAAAAAGTCCTTGAGCAAGTGAAAAAACCCTCAGTCTTCTAGACACTCTAAATGGGGATTTTTACTGCCACAGGTTATCTTTTATTTAATCCCCTACAATTTCATCAGAGGAACCTTCTGTCCACTTCAGAAAAACTGTAGTTGCACTGATAATGCCAACTGTGTGTGTATGCAGGCCATATAATGTGCAAAATGATTACTTTTATGTCCTAATAAAGTATTACTTTCAAAAAGACCTGAAAAAGCAAGTTAATGAATGCTATGCCTATTTCTTGTAGCAAATGGTTAAACCTAATTAGGGAGACTGCTTAGAGAGTTAAGGCCATTAAGACCAATAAATAATAGTTGATATTCATCACTCTAGAACAACAGTTCATTCACATGCCTGATTTACAACTTAATAGATGAATTTTTAGACCACTTTTGAAAATTATTTTCTTAACAAATTAAAGAGCAGAAAAGTCTTCAAGTACTAATAACCATTTGATAAAAGACATTTTAAAATATTTATATTATGAATAATGAACAGTTGACAAGAATAATTACGAGAAATTTTAAATTACTACAAATTTTTCCTCTATTTACAGTGTAAATTTAGCCCCTTAAAACTATGTGACTTTTTTTGGTTGAAATTGTGAAAACTGAAATGATTTGATACCAATTAGATTAAAAAATAATAATTTTGAAAAAAAAATGAAGCTTTTTAAATTGGATGATCTGGTCCTTTCTGGATAACTAGTCATGATGATGATTTCACTGCATTGTATCTCTGGGTTATACTGTAGTTATATGATATATTGGTAGCTATGAAAACAGTTAACAGCAATCTGCCTTATACTGGCGTGCCCATACTGCAGTGTAATGATGTCTAAATTTCTTTTCTCAAACTCATTCTCACATTTGTACTTTCAAAAATACTGAAAATTGACCCCTCTGTAGTGTTCTGCATACGTTCAGGAAAATTTATGATTTTAAGAATTTATACCTCTGAGAAAAACACCTATTGGCTAATATCTGTATCTGACCAAGCCACACAAGCAGTTTTAAAAATATTTAAAACTTTAACTTTTTGTACCCAGCACCTAATCACATAAAATAATACATAAATATTATTTGATATCTTATCCACCTTAGTCCTTGAAATATTGCAGATTCTTACAAGTGAAACAGTGTAAGAACAGTTAACGTCTGCATTATACAAATAATGTTTTTGCATTTCAAAACATTACTAAAACATAAATGTCTGCATAATTCAGCAGTTTGCTACTGTCATGTATGTACATTTTACCTAACAAAGCACATGCTAATGCAAAGCTGTTTTGTTTTCAGAGTGATTATGTTGCATTACCATTAATTCATGTGTGCACTGTGGCAAGACGTAATGGCATATCATGTTGCTTTAATGTAATGAACCCAGTACTCCCAGCTCTTAAGTTGTGTTGCTGGAAATGATTACATAAAACAGAATGACTGTGACTAAAACCCTTGCAAAGCTTTAGAACTCCTGCATATTATAAGAAGCTTTTTGGAGGGGTTAAAATAGCTTCTTAAAATTTTACTGAAGGTGCCCCTTGGTAATATTTTACTCTTTTCCTGACTGTTCCTGCATTCCACCAAAATATACATTATCTTTTAGGCATTGCAATGGCTGTGCTATAATTTTGTGCAGATGTGTGTGTTAAGTGAACATGATGTGCTTATTTGTTACATTTATGCTACTTTTCTTTCTTTATCTGGGTAAGATGGATGAAATTATGTATTAAATAAAAACATCAGTGATTTAGCCATGACCATTCTCTACAGGTCTTATAACACTGCAAAGATTGCTTTTAAAACAAAGGTTGTTGTAAAAGCTTATGAATTACATCTAAATCTTGAAGCTCTGAAATTCTAAATCTCTAAACCAGTTAAATGTCATCCTATTCTGCATCTATCCTATTCTGTAATACTTTCATAAGGCAAGTTGCTGTTCCTTACACAAGATGTTCACCATTCACACAAACTGTCAGTATTCAAGGAAATAAAAATAGTATGTCTTACAAGAATGACATCGCTGCTTAAAAAAAAATCTCATCTTTCTTTTTTTAGTTTTTTTTTTTCGTTAGATAAACATAGCACTTGCTCTACTGCAAAACCAGTACATGTGTGTAGCCAGGGAAAATATTTGGAGGACTTGCATTTTTACAGATTGCTTATGTTCCTGTATTCATGCAGCTGGGTCTGTCATTTACAAACTCGGTTAGATATTTTTGAAGACTTGTATTGGAAGAGTTAAAGAGTTAACTCTAAGAGTTTAAGAGTTTAACTTCCTTTTTTTTTTTTATTTTTCTTATTATCATTTCACAGTCATAGTTGCTACTGACCTATATTTTTTTTCCCCTAACCTTGAAGTAGCTCATGAAGGAAGTTGTTAGGTAGGTTTCTTTTAATAAGGAAACATTTAACATTGTTCTTAGCAATGACATTTAAAAATAGAGAGGATCAATATAATGCACCACTCGAGTCAGAGATTTGTACTTCATATCGATTTTTATTCTGAGTGCCCTGAAACCATGTTCATTTCAGTGAAAAGTGATACATGAAAAATAGAACTCGATAAACAGTATTTTTTTCTAAATTAGTAGACACTAAATTAGTAGTCACTGATAAATTTATTTTATTTGAAAATATTTTAATACATATCTTTTCTACCAAGACCTATGAAGATGAAACTTGAGAAAGAACTGTGGTTTTTTTCTGTTCTAGGTATTTCTTGTGTGTGTGTTTGTGCAGGTTGGGCCTTTTAAAACATCGTTCTATGTTATAGCGCATAATTGTGAAATATCCTTTAAAAAAAAATGCTAAACTTTCAGAACGTGAATAATTTTACTGAAGTCAGTGGGACTTTCTGTGTACTTAAATCTGGGCATGTGGTTAAGCACGATCTTCAGTTGGAACCACATTTTTATTCGTAGCAGGAACCAGGCTAAGTTACTGAAACAATTAAAACAGATAATGCGGGGTTCAAAGTGCCTTTTTACCTATGTTGAGGGATTCTTTTTAATACTAGATAAGTACTTTCATTGGGAGTTCCTTGGTTGTGGGGTATGGGGTGGGGAATAACTTTTAAGTGAGGGCTCAGGCACCTGGTTTACATCCTGCTTCTCGTGCAGCCCGCAATAACCCCGCGCATTCCCGTTGCATTAGGCACACCGCTAAAAGTTGGGTGTCCGAGTCCTTAGGCATCTGCGATCGCTCCACGGGGCTGCGGCGGTCAGCGGTGACACTCGCCCCGCTGCCGATCCCCAACACGATCGCGCCGCCGCAAAATGCTAAGGGTGAGGGCAGGGGGAAAATGCGACTTGGAGGTACTTGAACCGACTTCCATTTGAAGCAAAATCGAGCCAAGTGTGTGAATGTCAGCGACGTTGTTTATGGGCGCGCTCCGTAAAGCATATATTATTTAGAGCGTTGAGTCATGAGGTTAGCCGGGCTTGCTGCGCTACATCTGGCACGTCAGTCAAAGCGGGGCAGCTGCCGCCTGTCACTGCGGCGCCCGTCACTGCTGCTGTGCCATTGTCCATCGCTCAACACCCCTGGGCTGCAGCTCTTCACAAGTAGCTCGCGGAGGAAGGTTTGGCCCAGACCACAACACATTTTCAGTACCATGATTGCAGCCCCTTTCAAGGGCCTTCTGCAGTAGGTGGAAGATGCTATCGTAGAAGGTCTGGTGTCTTTGCGTATTGGCTGTTACCATTCAAAATATTTGAATAGTAGTATTTGCATAGTATACTGAAAATAAAGGGTTGTGTTTGATATCAAACAATTTTACACTTGGTTTGGTAGTTTCTTTGTTTCCTAACCACCTCAGTTTACTTTAAAAACAATAGGCATGTTAAAAGTTGAAATTTGGTCAGTTAAAACAGTCACCCACTGAACTCTTTTGTGAGATTTTTGCTTTTCCTTCACCTTCTTGCACATGGAATACCCATCGGAATTAAGAAAACTAGCGAGAAACTCACTGTGATTCCTAAATGCAACTGTATGTATTTCAGTACTCTTAAATCACCATGTTGGCACCTTTGGCCGTTACTACACTGGCGGTTCTGGCAGGCAGTTTTAGACTGGTGTCTTCCTCTTGGTGGTACCAGTGAGCACTTTGGAGTGAGGATGTGCCCCTGTGTTCCGAGATGAACTTTCTGGTGCCCTGGCCCAGGGTGCACGGGGCACGGGGCTGCTCGTCTACATGGCTCCTGTGGGTGGTAGGTCGCACCTGGCAGGTGCTACAAAGTACCATAAGGGACCTGGTAAGGAATTTGAAAGGAATATCTGCTTAGGAGAGAGATGGGAGTTCAGTTTCATATTCTGTTTGTGTTAAAAACACATTGGTTTGCATTTGTAAGTCTTTCATCAAAACAAGAATTCTTCACTGATAACTGCCTTAAGGAGTAGGGTATGTATTTGAATTTTTGCCACTGTTTCTCTGTGCGTTCCCCAGCATATGTGCCAACCTTGTTCAATTGAAACTCAGTATTTTATGTAAAGCTTTTATTAATATTAATTTTAGTTACAGGTTCCTTGTATTGACTTAGTATATTAATGCTCATTATAATTTTACTAGATTGCTGTTCATTTTCATTTGAATTGGAGAGGCATTAAAAATGACTATACATTAGAAATTTATCTTATTTCTAGTGAGCTTTCATGATAAAAGGCATATTTTAGTCATCATTAGGTTACTTTTTGATACGAGATAAATTATCAGTCTGAGAAGAGATTCGCGTTTTGAAAAACTTGCTTCCAGTTTTGTAACCTATTCCAGGAGATAAGGATATACCGTTGGGCTCGGAGTTTCCATGTTTGTTTCGGATCAGCGAGGCGATGAGAGGGTATGCACTTAAGAAGTGGTTTGTTCCCTGCTCGGATTTTTTAACAGAAGTTTTCTCATGCATCAATGCAAAAGTTAATCAATTAAAATGCTGAGCACAGTGAAAGTGCAGTTACCACCAAAGGATGTTACGGATCTCTCACGATATCTTTGTTTGAACTTCTCAGGTTTTTATCTCTCTTTGGAGGAAACCCAAATGACATAGGAAAGCCAGATATGCAGCAAAAGGTAAATGCAGTAATTCAAAAGGAAGGGCTGGAAGGAGTAGCAAAAAGGCTGAATACAACAGTGCATACACTGCAGCTGATCATCGATGGTCTGACACAACCCGAAGGCTTTGACATCAGAACAGGTAACCTTGTGAAAGTTGTGATCTCAGTTTGATTATTTTACTACCAGTTTGAAAACATGGATTTTTTTCTTCTAAAATCAGTGGTAGGCTTCTGTGGACATGTAATTCCTATTGCTTTCTCAGACACAGTAAAGAGTGTATCATAGTCAGATGTTTCTTTCCAGCTCAGTAATTAAGGAGTGTGAATCCTGTCTTAAATCATGACCTTTTCAGCCATAGGAAAGGGAGCTGTATGGCTGTTAACAAACGAAATATTTTCAGTATGTTGACTCTATACTGATTAAATCTGTGTTGGCCCTCCATCATGGAGGGGAATGCTGAGACCAACCTAAAACAGTAGTAACAAAAGTCTCTTGAGCAGTAGTGTGTTATTCTGTTCTTTTATTGCAGTAATTCCTGGAGAAGAGTAATAGGAGCATGTGGCTCGTGATGTGCCTTTTGCTACAGTGCTGAACATCTTGGGGAGGGGGAGCAGAGATGAGGTAGCAAATGAAGCAATATATCTGGAGATGCTGCTGCTTAAAGAAACTTGCAGCTGGATTCTCATGCAACAGCCAGAGATAAAGATAGATAGCAAACAGACAGGCTTGAAACAATAAATAGTTAACATACACTTTAAGAAGAATAACATTTCTGTTCCACATTTTTTGGACCAATTAGTAACTTCTTTCAAATTTTCTAAATATTTTCCACTTGTGATGTTGAAAATGTGTATTTTATATGAGTTCATTTATTCTGGTGCTCTTGCATCTAAATTACAGTAGGATAGATTATTAAGATATACAGGCTATAAACATAAATGGATAAGAGAACCTTCAGTGGAAATATTCAGATTCTGCTGCTCTAGTATATTTGATATTGCTGTAGACAGCGTCTCTGACTTGTCATAGGATAGTAACTCAGAAATGATTAAAGGCCTTAGCCCACTTTCCTTTGCTGGATGAAAATTGTGTCCCATTTTTGGAACCTCAGAGTGGGAGATATTCACTGGTTGGTGGCAAGTCTCAGTCATGGTAGGTGTCCTCCTAATGGCCTTGTACAACTCTAATTCGCTGTTTGCAATTTCACTAGTAACCGTCAGTGAAGGAATGAGTAATGTTTAACACTAAAAAGAAAAAAAAGTAAAAGAATAAGATAGCAATATGTATTACTCAGTGTAATTTGATTAGCTTTCTCATCTTCTCAAGTTTAATTGAAATTTTATATTGTTCCCTATTTTTTTCCTGAATGAGTTTAGTACAAGGCAGACAAAAAAATATTCTGTTGTCACCCTTTTCATATATTTAACACATTATTTTAAACCCCGCCCCCCCCCCTTTTTTTTTTTTCCTAGCAAAGGTCTTAAAAGATATTGATAGTAAGAAATAGTCTTTCTGACATAGACGTTGTAGAGCTATTCAGGTAACTGATGAATCTGCCCGGATGGAAAAAACAGATTTGCAAACATTAAAAGGATTCCCATCATTCCTCCAAATCTTGTTGTGGTCATTGCCCTGAACGGCTCTCTGGTTGCTTTTTTCATTTAAGTGCCACTGCGTAGTATAATGTTACCAAAGGATTAACCGTTTTGGACTCGAGCAATTAGGTACATTCCTTCAGTGGAAACTTTGATGTCATTTAAAGTGTACTGCTGCCATTGCCAGCTTGTGTATTCTCCTGGGGTCCGATGCAAAGACTGGCAAAGTCACAAAGTCTCTCAGTGTTTTCCAGTGCATTTTAGCTTTTTCCGCTCTTTTATTTCTTAAAGGTAAGTATAGGAAATTGGTAGAATCCTGGTTTGGTGCTGCTGTTCGGGAGGCAGAGGGGAAGATTAGAAAATCTCAGTGAATCATGGAAAAGGTAAAACAGCAACAGGAAAAATTTGAGGGGGAAGTTACTGAGATGGCTTGGAAGGGTTTTGTGCAGGAGCAGGAAATGTAAAGTAAGTAACAAGATAGTTTTTAAAAATCTTAACTGTACCATGTGAACTTAAATACATTAGGATATTACCTGCTTGAAATCACTAGGGTGACTTTTGATGCTGTTGGTGCAAAGAAGACGTTGATTCTGCAATGTCACAATGCAGACGAGGAGCAAGCTTGAGCTACAGTCATATAAGAACAGCATCATTGACTTTTCTGTTGTTTAGTATGTGCTGTCACTGAGTGTTCACCTTCCTGGATACACATTTGTCATCTGAAATATAGTATGATGTATGCAGCTGCAGTAGGAGTTACCTCTAACAAGCCATCTTTTGTAACTAGCTCCAAGAATAATTAAGAAATCTTTCCCTTTAGATCTCCTGTGACATTCTCCTACCATGGAGTTTGCTATGCTTATTGTTCCATTAACCATAATCTTCTGAAGTGGCTAATAAAACAGAAGACATTCATTCTTTACCGCAGATGGATCATTATACAAAAAAACTAATGAAACAGTATTTGGGGTTTGAGAGCTGCTTTGAGATGATTTCTTAATTAGAAAAAAATTAACTAGAAACAACCCTCAGAGAGAAAGAAAAAAAAATTCTTCTCTAGTCTTATATATGTTTCTTGTTTATTATAACAGATTTTGATAAACCCGACTTCAAGAGAAGCATAGTCTGCTTTGAAGACCTAAGCATTGGTGCTGTGCTGACCGGAAAAGTTGAAAATGCAACACCATTTGGAGTTTTTGTTGATATTGGTGTGGGAAAAGCAGGTTTGATTCCAGTGCGAAACATAACAGAAGCAAAGCTTTCTAAAGTGAAGAAGAGAAAAAGTCTTGGGTTAGGTCCTGGAGAAAGAGTGGAAGTTAAAGTGCTTAATATTGATATTCCTCGATTAAGGATAACATTAGATCTTATTCGTGTTTTATAAGGGTTTTTTTTTATGGTTTAGTCTTGCTTCATTTTAAGTGTTGTCAGCAAGGTTCTAGAGATTCAGGCATTTAATGAGAATGTTGAAAATGAATGAATTTTGAAACCTTCAATCTCACTTTTTTTTTTTAAAATGTAACATTTTTTTCCACATTTCTTGAATCCTTTCTGTTAATAACTGCTGGAACAGTTGGCTTACCTCCAAGCAACCTTCTTATTTTGTCTACAGAGTAAATGAAATTCCAGTGGACTGTCAGACAGATCTCTTATCTCTTCTGTCTGTTCAAGATTTGCTCTCTCAAGCAGTCTTTGGCCAGTACTGCTCCAGCAGACATATCCATTGCTCCCACACAAAAAGCAGTCATTCAGTTTGCCTGGTTTCTGGAGGAGGATCTAAAGAGGGTACCTAGTTGTAGAAAAAAGTAATCTTTTAAGTTTAGTCATTTCAAAAGTAGACTGAAAAAAAAACCTGTTAATAGTATTGATGGTTCAGAAATATTCTGCTTTAATTTATTTGAGCTACATTATGTTCTGTTTTCTGGTTTTATTGTTGCTTGATCAGTTATCATTCTTTAACACACTTGGATATACCTTGTGGTTTAAAAAGTTTTGCTCAAAGGTGTCAAAAACATTTATGTTGTTCTATACTTGTATATAATAAAAACATTTCTGGCCATCTTTTCTGGTGTTAAATTACTGGTGTTAAATTACTTATAAAAGTAATTTAAGAATCTTAGTATGCTTTGTTTCTGGCATATGCTACATCAATAACATTTCAATTCAAGGATGTATTCTGAGGGTGGACTTGTCAGAATCTCCTCTCTTGGGTTTTGATTTCTGTTTTGTTTTTCCATTGGCTGAATCTTTGGGAGATTTTTCAGCATGGTCAACTGAAAAGCTTACAGGATCAGTCTTCTCTGAAAAAAATTGCATAATAAAATCTTGTCCATGCTAGTGATAAAAACTCTTCTGTAGTTGTTTGAAACATCCTTAGGTTGAATATCGGACCCCTTGATATATAAAGATGATAGGTGAAGCTGTTCATTGAAACTATTTTCTCTGATCCATGTTGGTTTTGTGGTAGGAGTAAATCTTAATATGGGTTGAGTACCGACCCCACTGCAAACATTTTAACTGAAGGAAATGGACTTTTGAATGACCTGGAGTGATTACAAAATCTGTTCCATGGGAAGAAAGAGGTAAAATACTTCTTGCTAATCATATTTAGAATAATTTCTTATATTTCACATGAAGTTATGATGAGCAGGAAGGTCTGAAAAACTAATTGTGGTTCTGTCAGTCCTGTAATTGAAGAAGGAAATTGTGGTTCCTGGTCTCTCTTCCCAGATTAAAGAAATTCAGCTCTTGCAAAAAAGTTTGTTTTTAAATCGCTTACAATTTTTTCATTGGACAAGCTATTACTGGAAGTTCAGGTTCTAACAATCAGTATCTAGTCCAGCAGTATCCAAAATCCTGCCTGAAATGGTCCTAGAAAAGAAAAGCACAATTCCCACAATTAAAAAATAAGTAACTTAGTACAATCGCTATTATCCAGAGATTTATAACTTCTGGAATTTATCAGACAGAAAATATTTTTAAAGTTGTTCTTTAAAATTCTATTAGCTCTTAGTTCTTGCAGTGTGAATGTGTCCATCGGTGCAATCAGGCTTATATTGCTAGATAGCTGAAGTTCTTTTAGGCATTTGTCACTTGCATCTCTGAACCCATTTTAAGCTGGGGAAGTTTGCCCTCTGATCTGTAAACTGATAGTTTGCTGAGCTTGCTATATCCCTTGTATTTATTAATGCTACAGAAAAAAAAAAAGGTCTCTTCAAGCCTCTTACTGGTCAGGGGCACACTTTTAAAGGAAAATAAAGCTGTTTCTTCTCCACTTCCCACAGTTAACCACATCGAATTATGTCTGTGTTTTTTTCTTTCCCAAAGCACTATTCCCTAGGTATTCAATACCTATTTCTCTAACTCCATCACTTAGACAAACTAAAATTCTGAAGATTAAATTTTGTATCACATCTTCAAGTTCATCTTCAAGTTAAAACACTACAAAGCGCTTTGGATGGATATATATGGACATGATATGGTTCCATGTGCTTGTATGTATTACCTTAGGTACAATCTATTAAACTGCATTACTGATGGCTAGAAAAGAAATATAATTATGCTTTACCTGAAATCTTATTCTCCTTATGCACACAGCTGAACAGAGTTATTTAAGGCTGGTTTAAATGAGCCCTGGGGCCAGGCTTGGGAAGGTATCAGAAAATCATTTTTAAGTCATTCTGGAATGTATGCTGTGAGGAAAAAGAAATGGTATTAGGTAGGTGGCTGAACTTGTATATGAATGTTCGAAAGTGCAGGCGGAGAGAGACAGATGAATGTAGTGAAGCACGAAAGATTTTATCAGCCTGAGTGAGGGATAGACACATTGCTCAGGGTGCATTAGTTATGCCGGTCACTTTAGATTGCCATGCAGATGTCGCCTACAGCAGACTTGATGAAAACGTCACAGTTCTCTTTCCAAGATTCTTACCTACATTTGATTTTGTGCTTCTGTGATAAGATAGTAGAGTATTTTGGTGACCAAGAAAGAGTAATTTCTCTGGCAAGTTGCTCTGTCTGGGAAGGCTAGATTTGATGGAAAGTTGTTGTGAGACTTGTCAAAAAATTTGCAATATCAAAACAGGCCTGTGGAAAAAAAAGTGAGGAATTTTGAAGGCAGGCATACTAAACAGAGGTATGTTTTGCATTTATTACGTGTGTATGTCCAAGTGCCTTTTGTGTTAAATTGATGCTGTTATACTTACGCCACTGAAAAGACAGCTACATACAAATAAGTCAGTCACTGGCTGTGTAAATCCCATGCACTTTTCCGAGCTGTAATGCCACACATCTTCAGCCCATGTCCTGGTGGTGTTACTGGCTTAGGAACATAGTTCTGTTGGTCCATTTTGGACTCCCTTTGCTTGACATTCATTTTTTCCATCTCAATATATTTTTGTGCCTGCTTTGAATGAAGACCTATTTTCTAACAATTGTTTTCACACCCTCTGCTCATTAAAGTTTTTTTGTTCGGTTGTTTTTTTCACCTGTTACATCCCTCAATGTTTGCAAGTCATTTCTATATTATTTCTACATTTATGTTGTAGCAGAATATTCACTGTTTCCTACTAGGAGTTCCTAGCACATCAGTGTTGTTTCTTCCACCCAGAGGCATTTTGGTTTTGTTTCAAAGAGCTAACCAGTTTGGCCAAGTTTGCAAAGACACATGTTGCTGTAGTGGCAGCAGAGCTTCAAGAGAGAGCACGTGTTACACTATGTGCTCTTCCTAGAAGTTTGTGTTTGTTAAATGCACTTGCAAGTGGGTAAAACCCCATGTTTTAACAGACGAGCATGGTGCAAGCAGGCAACATCTACAGTGTCTAGCAGTTTTGATGGTGATATTTGTAACTGCACATGTCCAAACAGGTGTTGACCCAGAGTCTGTACATTAGGAATATGTGGCATCATTTCATCTCCGTCTCTATAACCTTCAAGAGCTGTGTCTTTTGCAGCTTCTGGAATCATTTAGCAGATGGGAAAAAGGAGCTTCACTGCATCTTGTCTACCCCCAAAAAAAGGGAAAATCTATTTGATATGATGCCAAGGTCAGCAGAGCCTTCAGAGGCTATTGACATGTTCCCGTAATACTTCTGGCAAATAGGCTCTCTTGTTTTAAAATAAACTGTGATATCATGATACCATCTTTGAAAACACAGATGAAAAGCAACCAATTTGAGATTATCTTTTCATCTGCAACTGGTGCTTTCACTGATACGCTACAGTATTTTTGCTATCTCCATGTGTGGAATTATTGTTAAGCTTATATATGGTCTCTGCAGTATTTAAGGATTTAGCAGATGAACTAAATTTCCTTGGCCTTCACCACATGTTCCATTTTCTCCTCAAGCCTAACCTAGATGAATGTCGGGTGAATTTTATTTTTCCCTTCTCTTCTCTTGTTCTGTCTACTTTGAATTACAGGGCAGATTCTTCTGCACTCTTCTAAAGCTTATTTCAGTGGCTAAGGTAGAGAATTTTTTCTCTTTTTTTTTTTTTTTGTTGTTGTTGTTTGTTTTGTTCATTCCTAAAATTAAGGATTTGTTAGTCTCTAATAGCTCAAGAACAGTGAGAACAGTAGCATCTTCTGTATTATATTTATACACCTTATGTGATCACAGAATTCTTTAAACAGAGATTCACTTGCAGAAAACCTCTTAGAACTAGAATTAAAAGTATTTACCTAGAATTAAAACTATTACCCATGAGCTAGTTCTGATTCTTCTTTGCAGACAGAACTCAGAGGGTTATTTTGCAGCATCATGGGGACTAGTGGAAGACCTCATATGTATCTGAATTTTTGAATCACATTAAAATGGGAAACTTTTGACCACTAGGTTCTTAACTGCCTGCAGCTCTGCAAATGTTATCCTATGATTTGTCAGCTAATTCAGTATCCTAACTACTTCCTAGAAATATTTTTTCTTAGTGCTTTTTCTTGCCACAAAACAGCCCTTATAAAAGCTTAATGAGAATCTAACAAGTCTTCATATGACCTTCCCATTTAGTGTCAGGTCTTAATGTCTGGAAAATGTAAAATCCTATTTTTTAAATCCATCTTTTTCCATGAGCTCTTGTGACTTTCAGATTTTGACACAAAGGCAATAAGTTTTTCCTATTAATTCTTGCACCCCTTTTTTCTTTTGTTTCTTGACCAAGAAAAAAAAAAAGGCTAAGATTTCTGCCTCTTAAAATAATAAGTGATCTTGACTATTCAGTCCAGTCTTTGAAATAAAATTCTGTAGTGCCCAGTGGTGATGTCCCTAAGATTTCAAAAGCTGCCTATCTCTGAGCTTGCTTAAAGGCTGAAATGTGGTTTCTCAGGGGAAGGATTAAACAAAAGTTTCTAAGTCCTGCTAAAAATTTTACTTTTGCCTTAAGCTGTAGAATCCAAGGCACCTACACATGGTTCCATCTTTCCTCAAGAGAATTCAACCCATTGGTCTTGGCTGACAATCAGCTCTTTTAGTCCCTCCCTCACTTGATACTGTTGAATTTTACAGTCTCCTTCCTTCAATGTGCACAGACCAAAAGTCGGCTTCTAAAGATTTCCTGTGCTTTAGAAGTTACACAAAAGAGAAGAATTCTTCTGCCAAACAAGATGGCACTTGTATGCCTGGCTGTAGTAATG
Source organism: Crypturellus undulatus (assembly GCA_013389825.1). Classification (NCBI taxonomy): domain Eukaryota; kingdom Metazoa; phylum Chordata; class Aves; order Tinamiformes; family Tinamidae; genus Crypturellus; species Crypturellus undulatus. The sequence continues at coordinate 1,904,224 of VWPW01005241.1, read as the reverse complement.
CAAATCAAGAGTTTAAAAAAAGTCATTTGTTTTGGTTTTATTCCTGCCTCAGGCAGTTTTAGACAACATATATCAATTTTCCAGAAACTTGTCAACCTCAGGAATGATTTAGTATGCTGTTAAACATAATAAAATCAATAGGAAAACAAATAGAATTTCCATGAGGAGCAGACGGTTGGAGAAGCTTGTCCATATGGCATTAGACGTGCTGGAATTTGGGGCTTTGTGGGGTGCATGCTATAGAAAAGTTGCATACCAAGCAGAGGTAATGCATAATTCAGGAGAACAAAAATGTAACAGTTATTTGGCAGTTTGTCTTGAGCTTAGTGTCTGTATTTATTTAACAACAAATACACTTAGAAACTCCATGCCTGAAAGCTACAAAAAAAAAAAAAAAATGCGAATGGTACTTGCTTATTTTCAGAGCTTTGTGTAGGGAGCCTCATCTGCTCTGATGATCTTGGTTGAGACTGGAAGGCTGTCGTGCTTTTCTGGTCTTCCTGCGGGGAACGTGTCTAGTCAATTGGCTTCCCTTAAGGACCTCCACTTCAGGGGGTATCATGCTATAGGAGACCCAGATGGCGATGCCAGGCCATTCCCCTGTGCTGATCCCTTGTGTTCAAGGCTGTGCCTGAGGATAGCTAGGCAAATGCATGATTCCCTTCCTCCCTTTTAAAAGTCTTCTAGGGGTTTGACAGCACCTTGCTTTACAGATCCCAGCTTTCTTCATCCTCCTCACAAGCTATAAAGGGTTAGCAGCGTTTCATCTTGGAACATTACTATGAATTTATATTCAGTAAAGGTTCACGACTGACTATGTATTAAAGTTTCCTACAGCAGACCCGAATAACTAGTGAAGCTGGAGCCCTCCTCTTGCCTGTTTCCAGTTAAGCCTCCCAGCGATTCCTCCAATCAAAGTTGCAACACTATCCTTTCTATCTGCAGGTACCTGCAGGGCGAGGTGCAAGAGCGCAGCTGCTTATTCAGGGGTGTCTCCAAGCTCAGCAGTCACTTTAATCTGTGCTGGAACCTTGACTGATTGGGTCTGTTTTCACTTAGACATAAATAATTCACTCTTGACAGGTCAACCTGTGCTCATAAAGCTTTTCCACAGCTGATGGCAATTTTTAGACAGCTTGAGCAGCAGCTCAAGAATTTAAGAAGTCTACCTATTGCACCATGGACTTTACTACACACTCTGCAACTTGAAGATCACAGCTGCAGTTGGAAACTGGAAGAGGCCGTGCTGGAGTATGCCCCTGAAATCCTGTATGTGCCCTTCGGAACGTGACTTCCTGCTGGGTTTCTGTTTTCTAGAATCTGGGATTGTTCTAGTTCCATCAAGAACCTCAAGAGATTCCCCATTCACCGAAAGTGAGTAGAGACTATGAGCAGTGTCCAGAGCAAGACGACTCTTGTCCTTTTGAGAATTCAAAACCTAAGCAAAAGTTCAGAGTAAGACACTCAAATCTTCTCAAATTTCACCTCCTCTCTGCCTTTGACCAGGAGAAAAAAAGCATTTGAGATGTCCCTGCTTACTCTGTATTTCACTAGTCAGAGCTCTTGCCGCCCTCCAGCCCATCTAGATTTGGGAGAATTAAGGCAGATTCATACAGTAGTCCAAGTAATGGCGTCGGACAACTTTCTGTTCTTGTTTCCTCTAAAAGGAGCGGCAGAGAGGCAGTAATAATTAAGAAGATTTCTCCCTAGCTAATCAACACTTAGTAGGCTGGGGAGACAGGCAATTTAATAAATCTCACTGAATTCAGTGCTTTACTTGTGGAGTTTGTCAACTAGGGGAGCAGCACCCTCAATAGTTAAGGCACGTGTTACTTTCTCCTTATCTTACTGATCTGCGTATGTTGCCATGTCTATATATTACTAAATGAAAAGTATCTTTAATATGCAATCAGCTAAGCTGGAGTTTGTTTCACATTCTCTTATCATCAGTCTTGTTCCTAGTAAGGACTATGCCTTTATTTGTGGCTAAGCAGTGAATTTTTTTCCATGTGACTCATGATGTGGTATGTGAAATAATGTCATAAGCAGAACCATTATGCTGAGGAAGATCATTTTAAAAAACTGAATACAAGTAAAATCTTAGGAAAGTATTTTCACCTCAAAATTAAATATGTGGAATAGCTTGGCACAGAGGGGGAACTGCCAAAGACCAAAGTATATTGGCAATGTGAAAGCTTTTGTGTATTATGGAGGGAGGGACGGGGGAAATGGTAGGAAGTAGAGAAACTTTGGGAAGAGTGTGTGACTGGTTTATTGTGGGTAGGTGAGTCTGTACTCATTGGTACTCAGGAGTGAGGGAATGTCCTACATTGCATGTGTGCCCGTGAGTGAAGGATGTCATGGAGCAGTGCCCAACTCCAGTGGGCACGTGCAGCCCCCAGGAGTTTTGCTCGTTGGTGCATGGTCAGTAGACTTTTTGAAAGTGGACTTCTTCACAGCTTGCTTTGGTTCCTCAAAATCAGTGTGTTGCTGCTTTCAGTGTATGAGGATAGATGCAGAGCCGGTCAGAAGCTGTAAAGAGAAAATCCAGCTAATCTGTGTGCTGGTAGCTTTTCCCTAAGAGCATTTGTACTGGTGATTAACTGTTTTTGATCTAAATACATGGTTGTTAGACTATCTTCGCCTATCTAACAGACCATGTCTCCTGGTATGCTTCAGGGCTGAGATAGTTATTCAGCTTTAAATTTGAGCATAGGTTCTCATGGACTGTCTAGTTTTGAATTGATCCAAAGTCCAGGTATGTCAATCTTTAATATGTTCTAGAAGGCTTTGTTTTTTCTTGGACATGCTGGAAAATGATAATCCAAGCACTATCTGTAGGCAGAAAACATATTTAGCCTATTTTGTGTGGTGAGTCTGAAATGACTGTGGTTATGTCATGTTGGTGCTTTTCATGGAAGGCATGGGCACCCTGCTAGAGCTTGTAGGATACACAATACATTCAAAATGATATAACAGATGTGCCTGGAAGTAAGAAATCTTTGAGAGTCTCTGTCACAATCTATATTGCACATTTAAAATATTAAGTTTCTCTCTTGAATTAAATGGCAAAGATGTGCTTCTTGGGGGACTGATATCACTTTGTGCGTATCTTGCAGAATTTGCAGGAGTAATTACATTCTGGCCTTGCTAGAGACAAAACAAAAATCCCTCCTGTAGAGTGGAACTTCAACTTATCTCCAAAAACCAAGATTTCCCACAGTCGTACAGAGTCATTGCCTCTGTAGCAGTTCTGCCCCTTTTCCCATTGTCAGAGGAACTGCTCCTTCAAATCTCTCTCCTCTGTTGCACAGAATATGATTGGTTTATCGTCATTTCTGTATGCCACTTTTTTTCGGTTGCTCTGCAATGACATGTATCATAGGTAAAACTGCAGAGCTTTATTTTCAAATGTAAAGCAGAATTTCTTTGTGTTCAGTACATATTTGATGCTATTTTAATCTAATTTGTATAAGTTCATTGAAAGAAATGTTAGAACACTTTCCATATAATCAGGGTGACAGGTATGGTGTTAACTGATTAATTGGTTTATCATGGAAAGACAAACTTTGCACAGATTTCTGTCTTGGTTCAGGGAGAGCTTCCTAGAGCTTCTTTATACTGTATTGGAAAAGATAAATGCTTAAATTGATAAATCAAGTACCTGAAAGTTAGAAAGTATTTAAAGAAAGAGAAGAGAAAACCCTCCAAACTGAGACCCACCGTCAGTGACCTGGAATTTTAATTATATCCAAATGACAGGAGGGTGGGAGTGAATTTCCAGATGGGATTTACATTAAGACGGACTGTGTCACTACATGCAAAACTGCTTTTCAGTAGTATCAGCATCCTTGTCTGACCTGCACAAGCTAATGATGTAGATTGTAGATTGTAGAAGTAGTAGTTGTTAATGTTCTTGGTCAACATTTCAGACTGAAGTTTGGCTGATCGTATCAAATGAGGACAGTGGCCTGGGAGATGGACTTGATTAATTGGGTATTGCACATAAGAAATTACAGCATTCCATGGAATCATACATCTTGATGGTTATAAAGAATGCAATCATGGCTGAAAACTGGATGTCCAATATACTGATCACAATATAAACATCACATATGGCTCCTTTGTTCCATTATTTCATGCATGTTTATAAGTTAAGTATCTTCAGATCCTCTGTTGTTTACATTTCTGGCTGATCACTGCCAAAAAAAAGACATAAATATGTTTAGAAAGAGACTTGTGATTAACAAAGGATCCAAAGGTTTAGAAAATGTATTTTGGTTGTTTTGAAAACATGACGCCAGTGGTAGGTCCAGTCAGTACCTATTCATTCTGTGGATCAGCAGATCAACAAGCCAAGGGATACTAGCTCACCTTTCGTTTGGCTGAGGGTGCAGGTTCATAGTTTTCTTTGGTGTAGAAAGCAGATTTTTTTTTTTCTGGAAGTTAGAAGTCCTATGAGAGTTACTTACCTATTTAAAGAGTTGTGTCTTAACAACAACCACTCCAAACTCTGTGAGTGAACTTTCTACATTTTTGTTTTATACTTTCAGGGGCTTTAGCACTGGTTAAAAAAACTACTGTTGCACCTTTCTAATACAAGTGCAATTCCTCTTGCCAGCAAGAATTAAAAGGCATGATGCACAAAGGTACTGTCACGTACACCTGTGCAACGTTCCTGCCGTATCCTACAGAAACATATTAGTTGTTTTTTCACTCAGACTCAAATAAATGGCACTTCACTAAAACACTGCACAAACTTATACCAAACAGAATAGGATTTTTTTTTTTTTTTTTTTTTAAGTAAAACATCGTCAATGGAACAGAGATTGGCTGTTCACCGTGTCTGGTATATATATTGCTTTGTCTAACAACGTGCCCCAGCAGGCTTACAATTGTGGGGTCTCTGCAGAGCCTCCCAGCTGCAAGACCTGATTGACGGAATCTGTAGGCAGATGCACTTGCCAGATTCCAATAACGACGGGGCCTTGGGAGTATATAAGGCAATTATTGATGGGCAACAATCCACTAATCAGACAATTTCAAAATTAATCCCATAGTCCCTTACTGTATTAGCTTTCCTCCTTGTTTGTATTTATATGGCAAATTCATGACTTCAGTGAATACTCTTCCTTTCAGCCCAATTATGTCTCTCTGAGGGTATTAAATTAAAAACAGGTGAAATATTGAAAGTGGCTTGCAATTAGTTTCTTTAAAAGGTGGTATCACACTTGCAGGCTGGAGTTCTTAATATAGTGCTTGATAATAAAAATAAAGAGATTTTGTGCTTTTTTTTTTAATTGCAAAAGCAAGGCAAGTATTTCAAATATACCTTGTTATGAAGTGGCCTATATATAATGAGAGAGAAAGGTGATTTGATTTTGTGGTTTAATTATATTTTCATAAAATTCTTCTAGAGTAACTGACAAGTCCACAGTGTCTTCAAATAACATAAATAGATTTTGTTGTGTGTGTTTTGATCTATCTTTCCCTTGTTTTATTTTGATCACTTTATAATGCAAAATCACATTGCATTTGATTGTAACCTGCCATTTAAATGCAGGTGGATCCATACAGAACATTTCTTGCACATGAAAATGATATATAGAGCAGTCTTCATTGTGTGACCACTTAAAGGTGAGAAACTGTGCTGGTCAATCTGTAGTCACATATGCTATATAAAATACTTTTTTATATTAATTTCTTAGAGTGACTGCAGAGTCGTTCCTGCAGACCTGGAACTTCTCTTTTATTATAAAAGAGATGGCAACCAAAAAGAGATAATATTTTAATGGAATTATTTTACTAAACATTTTCTTACTGCAGACTGTTATTGGCTAGGGCGGTAAGAACACTGTGCACTCTTAGTATTCCTGACATGGTAAGAACATACAGTATTATTTTTGTTTTTCATCAGAATATACTGGGTAATGAAAAAAAATGAAGCATTCTACTTGGAAGTCAATATGTAAATTTGGATTTGAGAGCAGATGCTGCAATGCTAGCAATTATCAAAAGTGTAGGAAAATATATGCTAATTGAGAAAGATGTGAGTAGTGACTAGATGGGAGACAGACAGACTCAAAAATTTCCTAGGTAACTTTCACCGTCATTCACTTCATCCATACCTCAGGTCCCCATCTGTAAACTGGAGATAGTACCGTCTTGTAGGAATGCTCATGAAAAAGGTGATGCGAAAGAATGCAGGGTGCTCGGGAATTCAGGGCCATTTAAGTACAACACTGATTTTGTAATCACGTTTAAAATCTGTATTACTCTGTATAAGCACATATATACAGACACCAACTTGAATATAAAGCATTAAATTACACCTTTACTGTGGAGGCACCTAGAAGCCATCTGGAGTGGATATGCGTTACATAGGGACTTTTTATGCTCTCTTACACTTCAAACAATTTGACTGTGAGGTTTTCACAGATAAGTAAGATATAGTGCACTCATATATTCAGATGAAGCTCCTAAATGCTCATAACTCAAACTGTGTTATCTACAGGAAGATAATACAGGGAAATATGAAGATATTTGTATACATTTAGTAAAACATTATAATTTGCAATGTCTGAAGTGTTTGGATGGCATACAGATACAGAAGAGTGTCAGGATAAGGGAAAATTACTAGATGAATAGACTTATGATAATTATTGTATGGTCAATAAAAAATCACCCATCATCATCTCAGGTTTTTAAGTTTTGTTTAAGGTATTCAACTAGGATAATTTTCCAGGACAAAATACAAAACATTTATAATTGATGGCAGAGTTGGCTGATTTTTTTTTGTAAATAGATGTGTGTGGAGCTAGAGAAAATCTACCCATGTAAACATGCAACCCCTTTTTCTACTTTGAAGAAAACAAATTTTGAATGAACTTGCAATTAGTTGCAAGATTTCTGCAGTTTATTTATACTAGACTATCCAGTAACGTGGCTGCAATGATGCAAAAGTGCCTTTCCTGCTGTAGGCAAAACCCAAGATGGAGCTTCTGGTAGACTGTGTTTTATTTTATTTTTATTTGATTTATTGCAGGAGTTGTTAACACCACAGAGTTCTTTAAATAAAACAAAACAGGAAAAAGCTGTAAGTATCAGCAACAACACAAAATGGGAGCCTTTCATCTTCATGGTGAGCTAATTAAGCTTTTGATTACCAGAGGATTAACACCTCCATATGTAACAAAAGATGCATTCTGTGAGTAGGAGGCTCTGGAAGGTAGCAAACAGCCGTGCAATTTGCCATATTTCAATCTAGCTCAGGAGGACTGAACATCACAAGCGGGAGGCTGGCAAAGAGAATGTGCTCCAGATTTCCTCCCTCTCTCCCTCCCTCTATCAAGACATTTGGAGGATATGCACCCAGACCAAACAGTCTGGAAGGCATCTTTTAAAATCTATTAACCGATCAAATGGGTTTCACATGAAATGATAAAAGTGCTGCAAAATTACAGTGCTTGTTAAGAAAGTCGCGCTTGACGAAGGAAGGCCACCAGTCAATGACACTGACAGAGCTTTGCTGAGAGCCAATTTGCCCTTCACGAAAGGGCCTGAGCTGGGAGGCTGCAGAACCTGACATCCTTTCACGTAACCAGATAACACTTTCATAAGAGAAGGCAGCTCCTCAGTGCGCATCTGCCTACAGGCATCCTTTTACATAAGGATGTACAGTTCATATACATAAGGGCACAGTTAAATTTCCCTGCCCACATTATTGTCGAAAAAACCAATCCTGTGCTTTTTGTGGGCACCTTTGCTTTCTTTTTATGTGTGCAGGTGGATCCACATCGCTGCTTTTGCCTGCGCCACCAGCTGGCCACAGCTCTCCGTTACAGCCGACCTGGGTGAAGTTAGAAGCGCTGACCAAAAGGAAAAGTTGGTAATGCCAAAGCCCGAGGTTGTTTATTGCTCTTTAGTGTTTGCTGGTTCTTAAGCAGCAGCTATCAGGCTTGTATGGCACAGTAAACAAAAATAGAAAGCGTACTCGTATGGGTAATGTAAAGATTAAAGCCCTTGCGCTCTCAGCTGCACGCTGAATAGCTCACGGTTTTTATATGCTTTTAAATAGGCGAGCTGCGTAACATGACCCTCTGGTTGAGAGGATGCAGAATCGCTATACTCCCATCTGGATTATTACATTCAATTTAGGCCACATGAACTGCTGTGCTGAAGGTGTACATCTAAGAAAATGGTTGTGAATTGAGCGTGACTCGCATAAAAGAGCGAGTTGCACCTATTCTTTCTTGAAAAGCATCTGCTTTTAGTTAAAGTCACAGTTGGCCAGCCGGCCAGTCATGGGGCCCCCATCTTCTTTTCCCTGTCACCCCACATTCACATGCTTAATATACTAGTAATTTTATTATGGAGCTGTGGTCAAGACTGTGTGGCTAAGGTTGCAACTAGGTTCTTTTATAAGCTCTGTTTTTTGTCTCTCCCACTAGAACTTTCACTAAGAAAATTGACTTGAAAATTGGCAACATTCGCTCTGCACTTCATATCCATATATTTACATTCTGGGGCATGTTTAATTGTCATGCTCCCTGGTTTACTGCTCTTTCAGCTTTAATGTTAATTATCAGGCTCCCCTTAAAGTTAAGGCTTTCTTGGTGTCTTTTAATTTTAATAAAGCCTTAGGCAGTTGGGTTACACAACTCAGAAGAGGGACATTGTTTCTTGGTCATATCCCTCGGTTGCCTTGGTGGGGTTATTGGTAGACTGGAAGCTCTTTGGCTTTTTGCTGAATTTCTTTGAGCATGTTCAGGGTCCCAGGCTCCAAATCAAACTCTTCTCTATTGTTTGCAGTAAAAATAAATGGTAATAAACTTTCAAACATTTCACGGGACACAGCTGGGTCCCTATTGATGCTGATGGCAGAATTTCCATTGGAATGGGGTGCAGCTGTGAATCTCACTTTCCAAATGACCGCGTGTGCTAAGTCATCCTTACATTCTCAAGTAAACCAGTAATGTTTTGAAAATGTTGTTTCTCGACCACTGTAAGAATTGAAATCTCATTTTTTGACAGATACTGCAAATATGCAATTTGGAGTATATCATATATATGTGTGTATAGATGTGCTGAATTTGAAGGAGTCTTTTCTTATTTTCTTTTATTTTTAAATTACTTTCCTGCACTTTCTAAATGCAAAATCCAACCTTGTTCACAAGAGTTAAATGGTGGTAGAGGATTTGCAAGCAGCAAGGTGACTTTGGCACCTTAGTCTAGGTTTGAAAGTGAATTCCAATTAAGGCAAGGTGGCAAAGTTTCAATTTACAATGCAGTAGCTGTTGTTATGCCACAGGAAGAAGATATTTTTCCTGTTCAATTTAATCCAATTTCATGCAATTTTTGAATAATTATTCCTGATTGTGTATAGAAACCTGCCACAAGTCTGTATTCAAAAGCTAATTTAACAGCATCCAGACCTCTAAATAATTGACTTTTTCAGTTTAGCATCCTCTGTGCATAATTTATTATGTAAAATGAAACACAATCTTTTAAGTCATTTATATATTATTTTTCAAAGCTTTTTCTGGCTTCTTTATCTACACAGTCAGAAGGTTTTTAACTGGTGCAAGAACTCAAAGTTTCTGAAAGAAGCAAAACAAATGTTTTGATCTTTTCAAAAGATACTTGATGCTCAAAATTTGCAAAATAAAGGAAAATAGAGGAAAGTGTGCCACTGGAAGAGAGAGATCTCCTTAAAAGTGGAGATAAAAGGATGAATCCAGAAGAGGAGAAAATCTAGAAGGAGGCATGGGAGCGGAATGAGACACAACTGTTTTTCAGACAAAGGCAAAATGGATAGATATTAATACTCTCCAAAACATTGATTGCTGTATAATACCTTACTTTATAGAGTGATGTGTCTAAAATACATATATCTCTCTCCATTTCCTCTCTACTGCTTAACATAATCGCCTATTTGCTCTAATTTCTTGGAGATACAAATCATTAATTTTTCGTAGTGTAAAGTGCAATATACTTGCCTCTAAAAGAGGCATACTTGGGTAAATCCTTGTTCACTAGTCCACTTGTACAGCAGAAAGAACATCGCAGCCTTGGTCAGAGCGATGTACGATACGATAAGCTCTGTGTGAGGAGCCTGTGCAAAGTTGATCATGAAACTCTAGCACCGAGTATGTTGGTAGGAATATATACTACAGAAACATACGCCTCATAGGGACAGTGCCGTATGCGTGCTCTGAGGGATTTATTGCAGAATGGAGACCACAGTAGCTGCTGCTCCTGTCTTTAAACAAGTCCTGGTATTGTTAGTGATGCAGTCACACGGTGCCCATTGGCCAGAGAAGCTTAGTAAGTGCTTGAGCTGTAGGCATAGTTGGGTCATTCCGTGAATCTCTCTTGTCTAGGAATGTTTTGAAGGAGTATTCAGGAATTTACCATTCCTACTTAAATGAATCAAATTGTCCAAAGTTGAATATCAAAACTCTCTGGAGTTTAGAGTTACTTTAGTATTTCAAACTTGGAATAGTTGACTCCTTTGATCTGAGTGGTAATATAAAGTAATATCCTATTACTCTTAGCTGCATGTGGGCCTATTGATTGATCTGGTACATTCCCTGGCAATTTGTGTTAGTCGTCGTTTTCCTGAATGTGGAAGTCTCAACATACTCTTTTGATAGCCAAGCCATCTAAGGACTGAGAACCTGGGATATCCTCACTGAATGTCTTCTGCGGAGAATTGTCACAAGTCTACACGCTGCAGCGAGAGTTTGAGATAAGCAGATCTCTTTTTTTTAAGAACAATGCAGAGTGAAATCTGCCTTGTTGGCTTATTTATATGTATTGCAATTGTAAACTTAGTGGTGCATATACTGTATTAAAATTCATGTAACTTAGCATGATGTTATTTACTAAATTCATGCAATATATATCAGTTTAAAAAATCACTCACATTATATATAATGTTAATAAAGTGAAATCCCTCAGCAGTCAAATGAATTAGTCCATATATGAGTGAAATACCAAGGCAGGCCTTGTTATTTTTATGAAACTGTGAATAATATAAGTATCCAATTGATAAAATTTTATTAAAGCTGACAGCCCTTAAGTGATCTAAGTGGTAAATATTGAAATGAAGTTTCAACAACACTGCAGTACCAAGGGAGGCCTAAGGCAGTAATAAGGATTAAACAATGATTTAATGTTGTTCCTTGGGGGTAGGGATTGTTGTTTTAATGGAGAGCAAAAGCTCACTTCCTTCTAAATAATTAAACTGTGATTTGAGAAATTGATCTAAGGTAGTTGTAGTGGTTTGTTAAGTCCGAAAGAGATAAATGAAGGCAAAGTATCCTGGGGCAAGGGGAAGTCAGGGGAGAGTAGTGAAGAGAGAGTTTTGCAGGATGGATTCATGACGTGTCCCTCGGGAAGGGGGAAGCTGGCAATGAGCATATTTTATCTTTTATTTGTAATGTAAACAGACTTGTGCTGCCTGAGGCTGGGTAATGGCTAATGAGCAGGGGGTTTCCATGGGGTGCAGATTATATTAGCACATCTTATAAGAAACAGAGCTAAATTAAAAATGTGGTGTCTTCTAGATAATCTGATAATCAGCGATGCTACAGGGAGCCCCTTTCTCTAAGCAGAGCGAGTGTATTAGCATACGCATGTAAAATTTGCAGACAATTTGTTCAGCAACTTTTGTGAGCTGTATGGCTTTCCCATATTTGTAGCGGAGAGTGGATTTCACATAATAAGGCTGAGTTTTGGGGGCTGTTTGAAGAATGCAGGAACGAAGGAATTCTGTAATGTGTTTCGAATCTGTCATTTGTGTATAAGCAATGGGAGACTTGGCCAAAGTACTTCTCATCATGTATGCCTCTTGGGTGACTGTTAAAAATGAGATGACAGCTATGATGATGGTGGAGATGGGATATAAGTGAAAAAAAAGAGAAAGAAAAGAATATCGGTCTAATTAGATAACTGCTGAGCATAATTTCCTTGAGGTTAACCTGATACACGATCCGATATAGTTCTAGACTATTGACACAGAAGTTGCAAAACTGTGGTGGATGGTTTCCAGCTGATCGCTCCACCCTGTCTGTATGCACGTAACACAGTTTAGAAACATAGTCAAATAGAGTTAATATCCCGGAAAGCGTTGAAATTTCTTCTACTCACCGAAACAAACAAGCAAAAATGTCTCTGAGCTCAGTCCCTGCCTTCAGCTACGGAAGGGCAGGCTACGTGCTTGTGTGTTCAGAATAACGTTGTGTTTGAGCTGAGCTGAAATACCAAAAGCTCCTGGGAATACACGCCACTGTCCAGCACCAGTCTCGTGACCACCCCTGCCAATGCCCCCATGCTTCCCCACGCCTGAGGCAAAGCACGGGAGGAGGCTATTTCTGAGGTAAGCTGACCACAAAACATGGATTGCGTAGGTCTTCTCGGACTACAGCTTTAGCATATCCGTTGTTTCTAGTGATCAAAGAAAATGACCAAGATGTGTGTATGTGGAGACCTCTGGAGCTGAACCAGCAAAGTCCATTGAAATAGGGACAATTAACAGGGACTGCTGGGACTGCTAGTTATAAAGATAAGGTTCTGCTGACAGAAACCTGTTGTTGACCTACCTGCTCCTTTTTGTGAAATTAAAAGAATAAATGGAAGAGAAATCACAAGAAAAACTTAAGTATGTAGGAAGCGATTTGCTAGTTTGAATTTTCCAAGCAAACTGTTTTGTCTTTCATTTTGGATACACTGTGCTGTAGTTAAAGAAAAACCTTAAGACCACCTAGTGTGCAGTCAACCTTCTTATTTCCTACTCCTCAAGCTACTTAAGATTTACTGTATAAAGCTTAAACAATCATTTTATTTATTAGTGGCTCTCCTCTATGTGGTAAACAGGTTGCAAAATCCAGTCTAGTCTGTATACTTTCTTAGACTGCACTCTTTGGTGCCAGGTGTTCTCCAACAGTCTGATCATCCATCATATGTTGTTTGCTTTCTCATCTTCTATCAGAAAGAACAGAGTGTATAGGGTATTTTTTCTGGTAGGTTCGTTTGGTTTGATTTAGTTTTGCATGTGTGTATCTTGCTTTTCTGGCTGCAAAGCAGAAGAAACATCTGCACTTGCAGCCAGAAGATGGTAGAATTAAGTCTTAGGAAATATGATTATCCTTCTAGTGGGAGTTCATCCCATGAGCTTGGCATATATCTAGGAAGACTTAGATCTCTTGAACAGGCAAACTCTACTTTATGCAGAGCTCCACTGTATGACAGGTATCATGCTAATATGAGGATTTTTATGAAGCATTTTGGAAAGATGAACTAGGAATTCTGAGCTTGATTCAAGTTCTATGGAAAGACAGAACAGGAATCTGAGAAGAGGCTGTTGTGCTTTGGTAATTCATTTTAGTGAGGGGATGTATCACAGAATGGCTGAGGTTGGAAGGCATCTCTGAAGATTTTACAGGCCAATTAGATCAGGTTGCTCAGGGCCACGTATTTTAATGCATGCCATCAGCTGGGATTTCCACCGGTCTGTACTTGCTGTGTAGCTATGTCCCGTGGCTCTAGTCTGACCTGGAAGGAAGTGCAGTGTAGGTAATGAGCGGTTAGCAGCAGCCAGGACAGAGTCTCTCAGCCAAAAGGGTAATGATAGAGTCATTACTTGTGACTGACATTAAATTCAGCTCAATATCCATGCAAGCTACTCAGTGGAGACGAACTTTGACTTTCTGTAAAGACACAAGTCAAATTCTTTCTACTACATATAGATGTCAGCATGGTATTTCATGAAAGGGGTAGTTATTGACTGAGAATAATGTTGTTTTAGATGATCACCTGGTGTACATCCCTTCCTTGCTAATACTGGCATAAATAATGGCCAGCGAGTACCCGGCCACTAGACAGTTCAGTTACTACCTTTGCCATGTGCTTCCTCCATAACGTGTGCAAGTCAGTCTTCCGCATTTCCTGTGTCTACAACTATAGTAAGAGCCCTTCCTTTCTTACTTCTTTTCTAATCTGGCTTCTTTACTTAGATAATCAGCTCTTCAAGGAAGCAAGTACCTTGTTCTCTGCATGTGAAACATGGTTGAAATAAGAGCTTAATAAATGAATGTGAGGAGCTTTGTCACTGTTGGCTTAAAATGCATTTTTGCCATGGTCAGGTTTCTTACAGCAGCTTTTTCATGGCAAACAGTTGTATTTTGACTTAAATATAGCAAAATCTTCAACATGATGAAATAGCAAGAAATGTCACAGTTCATCATGCTACAAAGTATAAACAATCATCAAACAGGTGAAAAATACATTAAAGAAGAATAAAACTTCAAATAGATTTTAAGTAGTTCACTTTTATGTTTTAATAGCTCTTTAGGAGCCTGTAAATAGAAAGTCAATTGGATTTCAGACTTGTTTCCATAGTTATATTACACACAGGGAGTATTCAATAAAACAAATCTTTTATTTAGTTCCTGACAGGTAATTAAAATGTGCCTCTGCATTTGCTTGTCTTTTACAATAGGAACTAATACCAAACTTTTCTAAAGGTTGCAAATATTCAAAAATATATTGCAATTAAATTTTATCTTCTGGGCTGCAAACGTAATTCTAACTGAAGTCTTCAGTTAGTGGAAAATTTGAATCATATTTGGCATTCTAAACCTGCAACAACTTTTTTCCTACAATGATTTTCTCTCAGCTTCAAAAATGTTGAGTCCTGTTTACAAATTTTTCAAGGTAGTAGACTGGCGAAAGCCAAATATGTAGAAAAACAGCAACTGAGAACAGATCACATTTAAAGAAAACGAAAAAAACAGCTATTATGTCAACATTCTTGAAAATATTTTTGGGGAAAATTACGTTCTTGAGGGTCAAAGAAATATGAAATCATTCCTATTGTTAGTCGATACATTTTTTATTTGTTGTTTCAAATCAGTCTGATATTAAGCAGTGTTCAAAGGGACCATTCAATACTACAGTCTCATTGCTATATATATCTTTAGCAGCTTTAGAAAATTGGATCTGAATATCAAAGAAAGCTAGAACGACATTTCTCTTTATTGCTGACATGCTACCTGAATCAGTCTGGCTAAATTAGAAACTTTCACTCTTTGTATTTTTATAGGATTGTATGCGATGGCACCGTGAGGTAGAATTTCACAGCTGGGGATCATATAAAGATTAAGGTGCCTTTTACCAGCATTACATTTTTTTCTGGTATATCACTGTAGTCTCTTACACGTAAATGTTTTAGTACCTCATACAGGGCATGGTAACCAGTAAACCTACCAGGATTAGAAATACCTATCAAAATCAGCTGTCTGAAGCACTCAGATAGCCAAGGAAAGGATTATACAGACTACATGCTGTTTAGGCTAGAAAATGGCTCAATTTCTCCGTGTATCTGGAAGGAAAAACATGGAGAGATTTTTAGGAAGGCGTTAACAATTATACTAATTAAGAATAGGTTTTTGATTATTAAATTTGACTGCAGATTTTCTTTTGTTAATATCCTCTTGTACTGAATTCCCTCCATCTGCCTTGTCATTTTGGTTGTGATGGCCTATTGATAATGCCCTGTCTCATCCTTTGTGCACTACTCCAGGCATTGGCTGGGGTTCCCAGAATCCAGGAATATTTGAGATTGGGAGGGACTTCTAGAGGCCCAACTCTGTTCTCACTGAGTTTATTTAAAATCATTCTAATTTATTCTAATTTATTTACTTTTAGTTATGTCCCATGATTTTGGACCAGCTCAGAAATACTGGGGGATGTATGATAGGCACTGAGAGAAAAAAGGGCTTGTGGATATCCAAGTTGTAAGGGGTGCTTCTGATTAAGTCTAGAGCTATGGAGCTTCCCAAGCCTATATTGGAAGGCTGTACAAGGGGCTTCTTGTCTTCCAGACGGCTGTCACTAAAGGCAGACGGTAGCGTCCAAAGGGAAGGTTATCAAACTGGCAAAGAGTGCCAGGCTGGGCTGTTGGCTGTCCAGTTCTGCTGAGTATTGTGACGAGCAATGGCTATTGCTTTGCGTGAAAATACATCATCTCTGCCCCTTGCTGAGACTTGGCATGCAGCAGGAGGCTTATGTTTAATGGGTATCATAGCCGCAGTACGAACTTGTACAATTTCTGGTATAACTTCCCCACCCTCACTTTTTCTTTTATGTTGCGTTTAGAAGAACAGTTACCATCTTTATTATCCTTTAAAAATGAGCTCGGAGAAATTGCTCTAGATCTGGTGTAATCTCAACAGAATGATAAGATTTGCAGTATTGCTGATGGACTCAGGCCAATAAAATTCTAGAAAACAGCTTAAGCTGCAGGAATTTACAGCGATTTATGAGTTCTTGGCACAATGAGGAGTAACTGTTTCCATGAATGGCCATTTTATCAAGAAGAAAAATTAGAGTTATGTAACACAAGATGTTTGCTACAGTGGAAAAAGTTCTTGTTTCTGGATTACTTTTGGCTCTATCTATTGTCAGAGCTAATCACACCGAACAGTTCATCTGTTCATTACTGTAATATTGTATTTACAGTGCGCATAAATACAGCTCTTTTCATACTTAACCTAATAACCACTTTAAACACGTCTTTTATCTATTCCTCTTACATTTCTAACACACTTATTGCATTTGCAGATACTGAGCAAATTTATGTGTTTTATAAACCTAACAGAATGCCTTGTGTACTGATTGATGGAAAATCAGTTGTTCAGTTGCCAGGCAATGATTGATTTTCCAACACAGCTGCTCCAGCTGTGCTACAGATGCTATTTTTTCTCAAGTATCATAGCTGGTGTTGTAAGCTATTGAATATGATCCTTAATTGTAAAGATCGCTGAGAAATCAGTCATTTCAGCAGATAATGACCATTTGGTCACCATCTTCAGCTACCCATTATGCTTTTACCTAGTAAGCTTGCAATTAGCAGTGCCACTTGTAGGCTACTTTGGTATATTTTGCAAGAAGCTGATTTGAAATCTGTGACATAAGTAAATGCTTGTCACAGAAAATTACAGCTCATTACAAAATGCTGTAACCAAGTGCATCTGCTGATGACAGCAAGCCTTTTTCCTGGAATGCATTTCAGATTCTAGTATTTTATTTTAAACCTTACTCAGCTGTGTATGCCTGACAAATAATAGAGGAAATTTATAACTCAACAGAAAATTTGCAGCCCTTCCCTTGATCTGAGGAAGCAGACTTGGGTTGCTTAGTGTTCCTTAGGATGACCTTCATAACTTAGTTGCAGGTTGTGTTTTGGCTCTGATATCCATTTTCACAGCAGCATAAAATATTAAAGTCTAGCAATATCAATAATTCATACTCCTATGACACTGGGGATATCAATGAGAGGATCATTTGGATTTGCTAAAATTAAAAGTGCAACTCTGCTTAAGGTACAAATGCAAGTTTATGGATTTTAATGCTTTTTATGAGAAAGGAAATTAAACTTAGTCTCATGTTTCATAGAAAGAGGAGCTGTAGTTGGTAGGGGTCCTATCATTTGTACATTAGCCTCCTATTCACAGCAGGCTTATGTGTCCACTTGCTAAAATAGACAGACTTGTTGGCAGACTGTGTCCTTTTTCCTCTGTTCCTCACATAAGAATTTCTCACAGCTTTCTCCCTGATATGAAATGTGATTATTTTAGAGAAGCTAGTAGCAGCATTGAAGGCTAGTTGAAGGACAGAGAGACCTGAAGAAAGGGGCACATATGGGAATCAAGTAACTGGCTTCTAAACCTGCTGTTGCCACTGTCCTACCGACAGAAGATGGGCAGATCATTCTTGGTGTCCTGCCAGCTGTGTCTGTCTCCTGCACTTCATTAGATTCTCCTCAGGAAGGAGAATTGTTTTCCAGTGTCTAGTCCCATGGGCCTCTGATTTCAGTAGGCTGAAGCACAGAAGTAATATGAGTAGGAAATTAAAATGCAATTCATTTCCACTCCAACTTCTAAAACATGATACTTTTCTTAATGTTTGCTCTTTTAAAATTGTCCTGATGTCTCCTTTGTCTGGTCATGTCTTCCACTAAATACATTTCTAGATGGTGTAAACTGCTAGATAACTTATTAGTCTGTTAAGATTTCCATGCAGTAATTTCTTGAAATAGTCATTTGTACTTGCTATGTGTGTTAAGGCAATATCCTAATGCACATCCAATTCTTCAGAATTGATATTCTTCCAAAATTGCAATAAAAAGTCCGTTCTCTTTTCAACTGTAAATGATACCTTTAAAGCCAGTCCACTAGAGAGATTTTAGAATAAGGTTCTGCTATTCATCCTGTAAGTTTTTTTCCAGTACCTTCTTCAAGAGAATGAGAGATACAAGAGTCACTTATGTTTTTTTCTCTTTGGTAAACCACTCAAATTTTCCGCACAGAACTCTCCAGCAACTGTAGGATGCAGTTAGAGGAGATCCTAGAATCATAGAATCACAGAATGCCTAAGGTTGGAAGGGACCTCTAGAGGCAGGGCCACCTAGAGCACGTGGCACAGGGCTGCATCCAAGCGGGTCTTGAAGATCTCCAGAGAAGGAGGCTCCACAACTTCTCTGGGCAGCCTGTTCCAGTGCTCTGTCACCCTCACCGTCAAGAAGTTCTTCCTTACGTTCCCGTGGAACTTTTGGTGCTTCAGTTTGTGGCCATTTCCTCTAGTTCTGTTGATGGCCGCCAGTGAAAAGAGGCCAGCCCCATCCTCCTCACTGCCTCCCTACATGTCCCAAACAAATCTGCGGTAAGGTTTCTAGTCTTTACTTAATTGGGAATCCCTTTAAAATACATACTCTTTCCTCCTTACTCCCAACTTTTTGTAGTTGTTACTGAGTGTTTCTGTTATTTATTTTAAGATTTCTGTTATATTCAGGTAGGCAGCATATGACTGTACTCACTACATATAAAAATACAGGAGGGATGAGGTCTGATTGTGATTGGGTGATCATTATCTATCTAAACACAGAATCAAGCCCCACCACCACCCCCACTAAGCACAAAATGGGGCCGGCATTATCTTCACACAAGCCTGTGCTGACTGATATCAGCCATAAGACCAGTGAATTCACCTTTTAAATTCTGACTTGTTTCAGAAATGTGGGGCAAAATGTTAGGATCAGTGTTTGAGAAATAAGCTGTGCCAACAGTGGAGCAAATGAAACAACCTGCTACTGCTCACCCAGCAGAAAGCCTGCAAGGAAGTGACATTAACACCTTCAGTGTTGGCCTTGCAAGAAAACCAGATAAAAAGAGATGCTTTCCGTTGCCACATGTGGAAAAAACAGGTTAGTTGAATTGCAAAACATCCTGTGGGAACATGGGGAGATCTGCAAACTGCAGATGACCACATATGACAGGGATACTTTGACCTGTTCAGCTAAACCTTTGGATTAGGAAAAGAAGGTTACTGTAAGAAAACAACTTATTCATCCGGTGGCCTTCATTCAATTTTGCCTCTCATCTAACTCTCCCACGAACTTCCCTGCCACTTTGCTGTGAGTGAGGATTTCAGGAATAGACTCCTAAGTAATATTCGTTTACTTCCTGGTGGAAGTACTACTCTTGTTTTTCATGTGAAGGTTGCAAATGGCTGGATTTTTTTTGGCAATAGGAGAAGTAGTAATCACTTCAATCAAGTGCAATCAGTTGTCCTGCAGAAGTGCATAACGCAGGACCTACATCTTCACTTTATCTCCTGCATCAAATCTGACAGCTTATTATGCCCACCTCTGGTGAATTTAAGAGCCCTCTGCTGCCATTCATCTCTTGCCCATGGAAGTAATTATAAACTGTGACCGAGTTAACCCTCAACCTCTGCATGTGCTCTACACCATTGAGTTGAGATCTGCAAGGCTTTAGTTCTAGGGTAACTTCTGAGCTAGCACTCATTCTTCACCATCTTTTTGACTATTATATATTAAGATATAGTTGAAATGTCTTTTCTGAGTTATTTCATGTTCTTCATCACTTTTTTAAGTAATGAGAACACTGTAATAGTCTACATATTCCAGAAAAGCCTTTATCTTGCTGGAAGACCAGAAAGAAGCCCTCTCTTTCTCTACTAACTGCTCTTCTGCTTAGCTGACCACAACTTATATTATCTTGCTTAGTTATGTGGTTGCAGGGCGCTCTCTGTTCCCGTTTTCATCCTTTTCCAAGTCATCCTCCTCCTCAGTCATATATAGAAGATTTAATTCTTTACCCTGGGTTATATGATTGCGTGCCCAATATTGTTAAAAATCATATGATTTTTACCTCTTTTATTAGTTCAGATCACAGACCTATTGTTATCCTCATTCATCACTGCAGTGACTTTATACTGAACTTTAGAAGCATCACAGTGATTCTAGAAGTAAATATCATAAAAGTTATGAAAGGAATTGAGGTTTAATTGTTTGTATATTTTTTCTTTTTTCAAAAAGGGTTTCACTCTTTTTTTCGATTAAACTACACAAACTACAGAACCATTTTCCTTTTTCCCTTCACCTTTTCTATCCACCTCCAAATAAGCAGAGGATTCAAGCTCCTTCCAACTCCCACCCCTCCCCCTGCCTGTTGGGATTTGTAATATGGGAGATATGTAGTGACTGCTGAGGAAATTGCCCTAAGTGATATTGGAGTAATTCCCCTCCATTTTAGTAATAAAGGCTGCATATGTTTTATGAGAATAGCACCCCTGCAGTACAGAGAGCTACTGTGATCCATCACTTTAAATCAAGAAATCATTTGACACGTTTATTTCCTGAACAGGAAGTGTTCTGTCAGATCAGTTGGAAACCCTGAAATCTGTACATGTTGAGATGAAAGTAGAAATAGCAGGCGTTGCTATTTTACTGAGCCCGTTCCACTTTCATTGGGAGGCCGCTCTACCAATGGGTTGCTGAAGAAGTGTCTCCTTTTCAGAATAAATATATCCAAAGAAATCTGCTAAAATTGAATAGGGACTGGCGTTATTCATTTATGGAAAACTGTATATCTGATAATATATAAGTTCTGATTCAAAATAGCCAAACATTTCAAATATAGCATACATTATCTAAGTGTTTCTAACAGAAAAAAAAAGGGAGGAAAATTTCCATGTTATTTTAATCAGTTGTAAAGTATATTTTATAAGTTTAACACAAATAATGGTTGAATCATAAACATATCCATAATAAAACTAAGATTGGACACTTTAAAAACACTCTTAAGCAGAGAGCTGGTAAGAAGAGGCACTTGTATGTTATTTGAAAGTGTCATTCTCCCGGTAAACATTGTGTCTAGATGGTAAAGGGCTCCCAGCCACGGCGCTAATTGTACGCTAACCAAATACTCTCGATTTGGTCAGCTTTGGCCTTAAACGTGGCTAATATAAAACCTTCGCTGGTGATGCTTAAGCCTTCACTGCCAGCTGCATATTTATTGGCCGTCTGCGACTTCAAAGCCTTTCCTGCTCCAAAGCCCAGACAGGTACCACGGGCTGCCCTGGAACCTGCCTTTGCTGGCTTATTGATTTGCAACGAGGCTTTACTTACAAGTCTGTGCCTTTTTCCAGCGTGAAATTAGCTTAAAATTACATTCCTATTGACCTCCCTAGGATTTTTAAATTTTTATATCATTAATAAATTTGCATTGCTATTTCCCTCGTCTTTGATTCTGTCTGCTATTTCACCTGTCCATGAGATCCGTTTAAATAACAGATGCCTGAAGTATTTTGACAGGGTTTGTTTCTGTTTCTAGCATAAAACTCATGTGATGACAAGCAGATAGTAAAAAGAGATTTGTCCCAAATGTGTTAGAGACCCGCTTTTCCTCTTCCCTCTCCCCCCTGAAAATAAGTTTTTATGTTATTTCTTTGGCGCGTGCCTTGCTGAAAAAAAGACCTCTGTACCCAGGCCTGGGAATCTTGATCTTTCTGTTTTTTGAGCAGACCTTTCTTAGCAAGAGTCTTCATAACATTTAGGAAGTAATATTAGACTCTAAGAGTATGGCTGAAGATAGGAGGTCTGTCAGTCATCCTGAACACGTTATTCCAAATAGCTGAGACGAAAACTTGAGATACCTACCAGGCTACCCGAAGTCAAACACAGCAATTACATCTTGAAATTCATCTGAAGAATTCATCTGCCAAATGGTCTGTGTGGATCAAAAGCAAAGACACGGGAGCATAACAATTTTTAAATTTGCCCTGTTTTGAATCTGGTGTCAGGTATTCAGTAGAATAACAGTTATTCCAGACAATTTCACTGAATTCTAGTTGAGATCAAGATCTAATATTCTGCAGCTAGCAACTGTGAAATAAGTCAGTCAGTTACCATATAAGATGAACTCACTGCATTCTGAAGTAATAAGAAATATTCATGACTTTAGCCTTTATTATAGTACCTTTATCTGCACAAGTAACAACATTTTTCTTATAAAATTTATTTCAATGGTAATAAAAACTTCAAGATTAGAATCTTATAGACACAGTTGTGTCCAAGTGTCTGCAAGGTTTTATGATCTTCTAACTTGTGCATACCATGCAGTGCAAGAGGATTTAGAGATTCCCAAATAAGTGACAGTTAAGCAAATGATGGAAGTAGAAGGAAGATAGCCAAGTGTGTCTTGATTAAATAAACCTGCCATTTTGATATAATGAGGAGAATATTGTTATATAATGTTAGGCCCCCAAATTGTACATGTACCCCCTACATGCCCCAAGGGCAGATGGTATCTGGAAGCACTGGCATGTAGCTCTGTCAAGCTGCCTGTAGTAAGGCCTGTCTCTTATTATGTCAAAGCAGCCAGTCAAATGGGGTCCCGATCAGGGATGAATGCTTTAGATGCTATCCTAAAATGTAGTAGTAAAGACCAGGTTCTTGAAACTGAAAAATACATTAAGCATCAAACTGAATTTCCTCATTGTTCACTGTTTTTGCAAATAACATCTTGGCACAGCAGCAGAGGATCTGCTTTTCTGCAGTACTTGTCTTAAAGCTTTGGAAATGAAGTATAAGCAGTGAAGGCTTACATGGGGACAAAGAACATCTTTACTTTGTATTTTCAATGAACCTTTCACTGCTTGATTATGTGTCAGTGCTGGACTCTTAAGATGCTGAAATTTATTTCAACCCCAAGATGTTTAATGTTCGCTCTAAGGCATGTATGGAAGCTGACAAGCTTGCAGATACAATCAGTTAAAAATGGGTAAGTCAGCATGGCAGAGATATTTCAGGGCAGCCTACCTGTCTCGGCGTTAGAGGAGGAAAAGCCTTTGAAGTCGCAGACGGCCAATAAAAATGCAGCTGGTGTTCAAGGTTTAAGTGGCTCTGGTGTTAAGCTTTACATGGCCTTTGCTTGAGAGAAGGCTGAAAAAATTTGGAATGTGCCTTTGAATGCGGCTCCACTGTGAGCCCGTGCTAGGTGCATGGCTGAATCCCATCATCCTCATTTCCTTGCTATTAAAAACAAATTGTGAGAAGCACTCTGGATAATTCACAATGCTGACAAATATGAGAGCTCTGGGCTCCTGTGATGCCCAGTGCTAAGAGCAACGACCGCTTTTAGCCATTCGCAGTTGCTGCTGCAGGGCAGAAAAGCAGCTGAACTGCACAGGGCGCATCTGTGTGGAGACCCGATGGTCCCCCAAGAAAGGAAAGCCCTTGTTGACATCGCAGAAGTGAGGCCCGTTTGTATCTCGTAGATTGACATGAGGCGAGGGAGTATTGGGTTTTATTTGGCTTTTTGACAGTGCTAGACCGTCCCCTTTCCGCGCTGCTGTCGTGTGGAGCGGTGGGTGAGAGGGGGACTCTGGCCTCTTCTGGGAACTCGGAAAAGTGGGTCCTCTCTGTCTGCGCTTCTACCCACAGGTGGATGAAGGCCCTTCTTGGAGCTCGCACAACCCCTAGCATGACGACATGGCGATTTCTGAGCTTAGCGGCAATCCTGCAATGCTAGTACAAAGCTTACAAAGGAGTGCGGGATGTCTCTTGGTGATGAGAAATAATGGCACGGCCTTCTGCATCCATGCTAACTGGTTCTTGAAGAAGAAAAAGGCTGGAGCCACATTGATCAGACACCCCACAGAACTTAATTTACCCATTCTACATTTCGTTTCTGCTAGAAATTGATGTGACTGTGCCTAATCCTGGAAAGACTTTACTGCTGTTTCTCTGAGTTATGAAGTTGTTTTAGGGAAGCATCTAGACTTTCTATGGGCAAGTTCAAGGGTGGATGATGGGGGGAGCAGGAAAGAGTGGAGACATAGGACCGTTGTTGTAGCACGGGTTGTGTTATGGAAAGAGTTGACAACCACTACAATTGGATTTTACGGGGAAATTGGAATTATCACACTAAAAAAGAATCATTTTTTATCATTTGCAAGTCCTGAAATAGCATATCATGGGTGTAAGCACTAAACATTGCCTGTGCTTGGCTTCAGGTTAGCCTAGTTTGAAGGAATGAAAGATAAAATTTTACTGGCGTTTGTGTTTTTTAAATGACAGCTGTTAGCAGCTGCCTGGTGGTTTGAGTGTTAGAAATAGCCCAAGTTTAGCTATATTAGTAAGGAGAGTTCAGGTAAAGAGAGAGTCTGTAAGATGCATGGGACTTTGCCATTTCCTCACTGAGTAACCCCATATACATGTATGTGGGTAGTATAGCCAGTTTATTTCCAGATAATNATTGCCTGTGCTTGGCTTCAGGTTAGCCTAGTTTGAAGGAATGAAAGATAAAATTTTACTGGCGTTTGTGTTTTTTAAATGACAGGCAGCTGTTAGCAGCTGCCTGGTGGCTTGAGTGTTAGAAATAGCCCAAGTTTAGCTATATTAGTAAGGAGAGTTCAGGTAAAGAGAGAGTCTGTAAGATGCATGGGACTTTGCCATTTCCTCACTGAGTAACCCCATATACATGTATGTGGGTAGTATAGCCAGTTTATTTCCAGATAGTTTATACTTTTATCCAATAATAAAAAAAACTCTCTTTGAAAATGTTTGCAGATGTTCTTTTGCTTTTTTCATTACAGTTTGAAACTTCCTGTGTTTCCCATGTAGTGCAAAATCTTGTCTTTGGAAGCACATTTTAAGAATTGTAGCTGCTTCTGTCTCTCACAATTGAGGTAAACTTTTGCTTAACACAATAATTTCACTCCCTGTATTAAAAACCTTCTGATTATATGTGTAATTTTGAGTAGAATGAAGCAGTAATTAGAAAAAAAAAATCAAGCACAACTATTTACAAAATATATGCCTTGGTGACCTGATAAAACCTTGCTGTTCTAAATAAGTGCATCAAACATTCATTGGATTAGGAGTGTAGAAAAGCAAACGTGTTCAGATCTTAAACACATCATAATTTTAAGCGTCCACAAGTGTTTAAAAAGTGTTGGTAAGAATGAGAACATATATCCATTCACTAGTTTAAATATCATAACCTGTTTCTTTTCTAAACACATGCGCAAGGGAACAGAACACATTTAAAATGTTAAACACATTGACATGTTTACAATGTGTTGCAAGAAAGTGTTTAACTTCTTGTGCTCCAAAGCTAAACACTTTGGAATTAGAGGGTTTACTAATTATGCATTTATTCAATATGACTATCACTTGCTGACACTTATTGGATAAAGTTAGAATGGATTCAGAAAAGACAGAAACAGTGAATAGACAAAGGAGAAACACTTTGGTTTCAGAACCATAAGGGTAAAAGATGTTATTTAATAGTCTAGTGTGTTTTGTAGTTTGTGCATATGTCCCAGTGAGCAAATAATTAAAAAAAGAAATAGAGCTCAGATTTATGAACTGTCCCATTTCTGGTTCATGTAAATACTGGTCCTCATCATTAGTTCAAATTAGAGGTCAAATTAGAATTCATTTACAAGGTGTATTTAAAAGAAACCTTTAAAAATAAAACTAAGTTTTAAGTACAATACTTCTCATTAGCTTTCCAGATCGTAAGAACGACCCTAGGAATCCTGCAAACCCAGTAAAAGAGCTATGACTGCCTATTGGCTGGGCAAGGAGGGCAGGTAAAGCTGTTCATCTTTGGAGGTGGAATTTTTAAAAGTACACAGTGTTAACCTGATTTTATTTAACAGTGTAGTTCTGATGCTTTATCATGGGACTAAGTATATGCTCGGTGCTGTTCTGCCAAACCTGCCCAGGAGCCGCTGCGGGAGCTGGATCTCAGCTGGCACGAGGAAGATGACCCGTAGGGTTGATGCTGGAGCTGAGCTGCTCGGAGCCTGATGCCGTGCAGGTTTGTCAGAGCACAAATACTGGCCGCTGTTCTGCCAAACCTGCCCAGGAGCTGCTGGGGGAGCTGGATCTCAGCCGGCTCGAGGAAGACGAGCTGAGCTGGAGCTGAGCTGCTCGGAGCCTGTTGCCGCGCAGGTTTGTCAG
The DNA here is from genome assembly GCA_013389825.1 of Crypturellus undulatus. Classification (NCBI taxonomy): domain Eukaryota; kingdom Metazoa; phylum Chordata; class Aves; order Tinamiformes; family Tinamidae; genus Crypturellus; species Crypturellus undulatus. The sequence goes on along the minus strand of VWPW01005241.1, from coordinate 1,877,883 downwards.
AGCACAAGTACTGGCCAAAGGCTTCAGTCCTGCTGCAGGGCTCTCGGTGGCTACCTGCGCTTAATCCAGATGTGAAGTGAACCAACACAATACCTGAGTGAAAGAAGGGAGCAGCTAAAACCTGCCAGGCTTGAGACTCTGCAGACACATAGAGGACAGCTGAAGGCAGCTTAACCAGCACTTCAGCACCGCTTTAGGAAGCAGGTGCCCCAGTAAGGTAAAGCGGTTAAAAGATGACCTTGTTTCGGGCATTCCCTCTTGCGTTTTTCACAGGTTTAGCTTAGCTTGGGCAGGGAAGCTAACGACTACTCTGTATACGTTTGGGAAGTAGTGCATTCCAGAGAACCCCTCCTGCCAGCATATGAATGATGTATTTGAAGTGGAGATTATGAAAAAGAGAGTGAAAAATCAGTGTAACTGATCTAAGGTTAAGAGCTGCATTTGCAGTTTGGGGAAGTTAAAGATACATTTCAACTCAGCGATGGATGCAGTTAGATAAGGAGTCTGTCCAACCTGAACGTTTGTTTTTCTTCCCATTTCTTCTATATTCTTGGTAGGAAAAAAAATCTCCAGGATTATAAAGAGGACAGCTGAGGCAGGGGACTCTTGGGTTCCAAAGGCAGATCAGCAAGGGATATCAGAACAAACAGAGCATGTCTAGCAGTTGACAACAAAATACGCACATGGCAGGAAGGTTTTGCGTAAGATGATGGTAAGACAGCATGGCAGGAAAAGGAGGCTTTCTCCTGAAAGCAAATGAGACGATTTGAAATTTTCTGTTGGATTCGGGTGAATAAGCTGAGATGCACTTAGGTACCATAAAAATATGTGAGTAATACAAGAAGAAAGTTGTGAGCGTCTCCAGCATAGCAGCGTTGTATGAATCAAGAACCAGATTCTTATGAATCAAGAATCAGATTCTTAAGGTGTTACAGAAAAAAAACATAAAGGAAAAGATGCATGAAGGTCATCTAGGGTTTGAAAAACCTCAGAGAAAGGCCATAAATGTCGTGGCCTCAGATAAATGTCACATTGAGGAAGTTGGTAAGGCCTGTATCATTTCCGAGAAATATAAGCCAAGTTGGGTAAAGTAGCCTATGTTGATGATACAGGAAAAATTAGCCCCCGAAGCAAGGTAGGTGTGTTTGTTTGCCTTGGCTAGAAGAATCTACTTATGTCTCATAAAATATAATTTTTGTTTTTCTGTGATGGATCTACTAGAACGTGTATCTCAACAGCGGACTGTATGAATTGATCACATTTTCACTGGATTTGGTAGATATAGGATGATCTGACTGGGTCCCAGTTTAGACATCAATTTGCTTTTACAGGCATGTAACCACCACTCCACTTTATAGCCAGTCATCCAGCTGGTTGGTGCTAAAATATTAAAGCATCTACCAAAAAGATTGGAGAGCCAGCCTTTGGTATATATTTAGCACTGCAGAAGTGCAGTATGGAGCAAGGGAAGTATGGAGTAGTTTCCACACACATAAAGCTGAAGACAGGACTGCAGGCAGTGTTAGAAGCAAACACCAGAGTCACCAGATTGTATAGAGTCAGATGTGGCAAAACAAAACTTCGCTGTGATTTGAGACCCACATCTTGACACCTCTTTGTTAAAAAGAGCTGCCCAGCATGCCCACTTTTCATACCAGTATGGTCACAGTCAGTAGCGATAACAATTTAGGCTGCCACATCCAGAAGAGGAGTAGGCAGACATCATTGTCACCCAGAGGATGGAAAGCAAGGCTGACTCTAGTAGGATCAGGACCTGAGGACCTGACCCGAAACACTGAGGTGCTTCAATTTAAGAGAGAGAGGCAGGTGGCAATGCCATGTAGTTGGTCTCCGTGTTTACTCCATGCTGGCAGCTGGAATTCAGATGAGGGATGGGGAAGACCTCCATTAAGCTCCTTGCCCGTCAGTGTTTCTGTCTCAGGACAGCAGCTAAAAATGAAACCTATCGATTATGACCATCACCTGGTTCTCACAGCTTGTGACTTCCAATTGCTTGTTCTGATGTTGCCTTCCCTGGGAAGTCTTTACACAGATGACAGATCGTTACTGATGGCTGTTCTGCTGAGTCCGAAGCCACTGAGAGGTTCGTTTTGAGGGCCGGTTTGCTTTTGCCCATAGCATTCACTGGCTAATAGCAGGTCCCAACTAGATTCCTTCCATGTGGAAACACTTGTCTGACCTGTCTGATATTCTCTTACTCTGGGTGTTCACTGGTGATGAAAAAACATTTTTCAGGCTTCATCTTTTCAAGCAGTTGCCTTGGCTTTCCAAGTGGCTGCTGAAATGTGTCCCCGGGTGCTTGGTCTTCAAGGTGGGAGCTTCACTCTGATATGCAGCCGAAGAATCTGGTTGCACCATAAAACCTGTGTTTCTGCTTCATGCTCTGTTCAGGTATTTTTTTGGCACAGAAGTGACAACAGGTGCAAATCAATATAAAGAAACATATGGCATATTTCTGGTTCAGTGGAAGGTTTTCTTGCAGAAAATGTGTCAGTGACACTGCTAATTAAGATCTTACTCCTATCTCATTCACTGGTTGCCTGTACTCTGTAAGAGAAGGGCCTAATGAGTTTGAAGGAAACCTTCAGCATCTAAACATATGGGCATAAATATGGCAAGGTAAGAGGTTACATGTATCAATACAGATACTGGTGTTATTTAAAGCCACTGGGGTGACAGACTCGCTGGATGTCAACAGAATATATTTCTGAGAAGGCAATAAAATGTGTTTTTTGTTGTTTTCAGCAAAATGAAAACACTGTTGGAAATGAAAGTTTAAGGGCTGGAGAAGGCTTTGTTACAGCATGGTGAGACTCATGAATTCTCAATGTTTCATGGTTATCTGAAGTTGCACATGCTGTTTTTGTTGAGAGGGGAATTTGTTTGAGTGGATAGAGGAATGAAAAGGAATATGACAACTGGAAGTGAATTTCTCGCAGAAATGTGAAGAGACAGCCATAAAATTGCATTTCCCTTCAAGACCATCGTGCTAGATCTACAGAACGCTAGAGAACAGGCTCCAGATCATGTGTGCAAGGCAACATCGGGGTCAAACAGAAGAGCACAGTGCCATTCCTTGAAGCCTTAATGCTAGGGGAAAGTTCCATTGCAACTGACAGAAGTTTCGCTTGGAAAATCAGAATGAAGATGGCTAAGAGGTATCCAGATAATAATTACTTTTTACGTAAAGATTAATCCTCACTTTTTGTGCACTACTATTTCTTTTGGGGAAAAAAAAAGCTAGAAGTAGAAAAAAGAAACCTGTTTATACATAGTATATGAGAAAAAAAAGGTTGTCTAAAAGGGAAGAAATCAGGAAAAGAATATTTTAAATAAATTAAATTTGAGGATTTTAAAAATAAGGTCAAGAAAAAATGCCTTTTGAGTTTGAGTAGGAAAATTCCCTCATATCAGACAGTGAAATCCTTTCCTTCTTCTGCCAGTCTTCATTTGCTTTCCAGTGTCTATCGCACTTTCAGTGGGTTTGACACCAATTCCTTCCTCCTGGATGTATGGATTTCTGCAGATATCAAATGATCTAGATGATTTGATAGGACAATCTGGTGCTCCTCATTTTTTACAGTAGCTTTTCTTTTTTTTCCTTTACCAACATATTATAGTAGAAAATTTATGTTTACTCCTGGTTTATTTATGAAAATCTGAATATCATGCATAGCAGTGCTGATCCCTGTTGAAACACTCAATAGCAGATCCTCATCAACACCTTCTTTTGAAATCTGTCAGTTTTCCTGTTCATATCCATTTACAATGTAGCCTACTGATAATGCAGAGTGTTAATTAGGATATTTGTGGTCACTGAATTGAATGCTTTGCAAAAGTTTATAGGTGTCATTTCTTCACTAGAATTTTTATCAACCCCATTTCTATGAAAACACACTTCTTGTGCAGGCTTTGTTTATTTATTTATAAACCTATGCTGTTGGGAATTAAGTAAATTTCTCTTTAATCTTTCTTAAAATTTACTTCTACGTTCTTTTTACTATTATTTTTCCTAGGACTGGTGTCCTTCTCTTGGAATATTAGCATGATAACAATCTATCTAACCTTCAGAAACTTTCCTACTGTTGCAAAATCTGGTCCCAAACTTTCATCAGCCAACAGTTTTATAGCTTTAAAAAGAGCAGTTTTTCTAGGACAGCAGATTCTAAAATATCTTTTTCTGGCTGATATTATTTGACTTTGGTATTTGCTATTGCAGGGCCAAATCTATCACTGATCTGTTAAATCCACACTTGGCTTAATGCTGACCTGAACAGTATTTTATCATCCTTGTGTGTATATCATCCTTCTTTGAACTATTAGAACAGGAATACTATCAAAAGCATCTACTTTGTATTTGGTATTATCAACTTTTTTCCTTCACACAAAGGACAAGAACATGCCAGGACTACTTTTTTTTCCTGACAAAAAAAAACTTCTCTTTTTTTTCCCTAAAGTCTATCAGCCATATATTTTTCTTAAAGTCTTTTCTTTCTCTTATTTACTTTATAATTTATTTTATAATTTTCATTTTATAAATTTAATTTAGCATAATGACTATATTCTTTCTTAATATAATTTATTATCTATGTAATTTTTTCTAATAATTGCCTGTGGTTTGCTGCTGACTGATTTTTATTTTTGGAGGGGCTGAAATTTTCTCTCCAAAATGAATCATGGCTCCTGAGACCTCTAACGGGATTTACTCAAAGAGACATTAATTTAAATGGGAGTAAAACTGGACTCAGCTGTGACTCTCTGGGTTTATCCTCATACACATAAGTGTTGGCTAATAGTGAAACTCGTTCTGTGTTTTGAGCAACAATGTTGATTAACTGGCACCTCTCTGATGACATCTTTTGTTAAGGAAAGATATCAGAATCCTTCTGCTGAATCCACATTGTGTCCTGCACCCTTTTCACATCATTGCCTGCTCAGGGGACATGAGAGGAAGAGGAAAGGGTGGAGTAGGATTTAAGGGTGAGAAGCAAACCTTTCATGACTATGCAATGCTTGGAAAATACTGTCTTGAGCAGACAAACCCGTAAAAGACCCAAAGGAGACATATCTGTTCTTCTCATTTAATGGCATTAAGGTTCAATCTCCATGCATAAAAATAAAGTTGTTGACTTTGGTGGCTGCGCAGTTTGGGAGGCGATGGGTGGGAGTTTCAGGGCCCTCTTCAGGGCCCCCAAGTTGTCCTCAGAGAATATTCTCTGGTATTAACTGTTATCTGGTCCGCAAAAACTTCTGATAGGTGTATTTTTTCTTCCCCTGCAATTTTTTTTGTTCCGTGTCTGTTTTCCTGGTGCATCTCTTTTGGGTGTTTGAGGTTAAGGAACTTTTTGTTCCTCCGTATCTACAGCAGTGTCTTTTTTTTTCCCCCTCCAGCTACTGCTGCTGTCCCACTTCCAGCAAAGACAAGGTGCAGATCATACCTGCTCACGCACTGGTCCCACCTTCTTCTCCTGAACGCCAGCGCTGCTGCACTGCTGGGGCCCTAGCCCAGGACAAGCGTCCTCAGTGCAAGATGTTGCCTCTTTTTATCAGAGTACGTGCCAACAGGCAAAACTTTTGCAGTCATATATATTACATGAGTTCATACTTGCACATGCATTGGTTGCACCTATTGATTGCAAGAGTTGTACGTTATCAAGAGTCTGCCTTAGTGGCTAAGAGTGGGAGGCTGTGGTGAACTGATCCTGGTTCTGACAAACTTCCTGATGTGCAGGGAATGTCATTTAAATCCAGGTGAGTTCATAGATCCACCCAGTTCCCCATCCGTATACTGGATGGATACATCTCACTTGCTTTCTCTCTTTTCTACCCGTGGGCGGTGCAGGGGCATTTTTTGGTCTTAAACTCACCATTTATAGCCCTTTCTGGCCTATGTGTATTTCCACTCCATTTACGTCACAGCAGGACACTTCATAATCTCAGGTTACATATTTTTCACTGCTACACCACTGGCGTGGGTGTAATTTACACTCTTCCGACAATTTACAGCAATTCTTTTATTGGCGTGGATTCAGTTATGAATTAATCAGTGCATCAGAACTGAATACACTTCCAAACCATATGCATAAAGATAAGCAAATCAACAGTAGGTCATCATTTCAGTAGCCTGTTATTGTGAATATCATGGCAGTTAGCATATAAGAAAGAATGTGCAACTGTTTTAATAGATAATAAAATACATAAATTGTATATGAGTTTCTCAATCAGCATAAATTCCTTTTTAACTACTCACTGAGGTCTTATACAACCTCAGGTAATATGACCATCTTAATTGCCATGTTTACAGTAGAAACTTGATACAGGACTAATTGCAAATGTATTTCTAATGGATTTTCCTTAGAGACATTCCAGTAAAACCTGGTAAGTAATCTTTTCATTGCTTCTTTGTGTTACTTATAAAAATGTTCTTCTTGAAACTGTCAGTTTTAACAAATGATCATCTGTTTGCCTTCTCTTGCCTTTCATTTCCATACTGGATTCTGTTCATCGGAATAAACTCTATCACTGCAAATGGCAGCATTGCCCATTTGTATTACAGGTCACGGTGGTTCATCTGGTGGATGTGATATAGGGGAAGCTCCAGTCTAAGCAGGGGCCTGATGGAAATTTATGCAAATCTGAATTCTAGGTGGATTATGCCTGAGGATGTGGACAGATTTGGGACCACAGCCAAGAATAAGGAAGGATAGTAGCAGCCAGCAATAACATTGCTGGACACTGGGACTTGAGGAGGATAGGGAAAACCCAGAAAAGACAAGATAGGGAAAGATTTGTGTGAGCTTTTGTAAAATTGGGGAAGTATATAAAGGAATGCTATAGGATACCTGTGAAATCAGAGAAGATGATTGACACAGCAGAAAACTCTGCTTGAAAATCTAGATGGGAGAAGTCATGAATTTTGAGGGAAGGGAAAACAGTGATTTTGGAGTGGGATGGGAAGGAAATTAAATGCACTTGGAGATGAGACAAGGGAACTGCAAAGGAGGGCTGAAAGAAGTGCAGCATTAATGAGGGAGGATCACTCCATCACTTGGAGGAGGAGGGACTGAGGAGTATCTATTTACATCATCATAGACTGAAAAGTTTTTGATTACCACAACCTCTGCAGGAGCCACATTATCCAACTCTGAAAGGGTCAAGGACATTCGGAGGGAAGAAGGCTTTCCCTATCAGCAATGAACCCACTAATGCAGATTAAGTCTATACCACAGGGCCAAAATCTGTTCTTTGTTTCTCTGGTAAAAATGGAGAACAGTTACTAGTCTTCCTGAAAAAAAATCCCACAGACTTAAATGAGTGCCATAATGGTGCAGCTGAGATCGGGGTTAGGGTCTTTCACTAGCTTGACGGAGTTGATGCTGAAATTGTTTTTAACACATACAAATTAATTCAGCTAAATCACATACAGCTTCCCAACAGGATAACAGGAAGCGTGGGGAAAAAAAAGCTTAAACGAATTGATATACGTAGATGATATACTTGGATATACATGGATACATCGATACCATTGCATAGTATTGATATGCTATAGCATTAATATGCTATTGCATAAGAACTCTTTGCAGAATTATTTTTATGAACATATAGATGAATCCTACTATTTATGTTAATTGATTTTTTTCTATATATTTATTATCGTTTCTAGAAAGATCACAAACCTTTTTTCCCTAAAAATACTGTTATATTTCTAATCCATTGTCTTTTAAATCCCCCCATTGATGTTAATCCCAAAGAAGTTTTGCCTGAGATTGTTGTGAGGCAAATGAAAATCAGAAAGTAGTTTGCAAATACTAAACCACAAAAAATTATTCTCAAAAAAACCTTTCCTAGAGTTTTCAGTTCAAGTTGAAAGATAAGTATTTGGCCTACTTAGAGCATTCTGATACTAATATACTAATAAATATTCTCACTTTTATAAGGCCAAATATAAAGATGCACATGTTTTGAATTAAAGGTATCTGTTTCTTCGGTATAATTCAATGAAATATGTCCTATGAAACATTCATAGACTGCTTTGCGCTTTCGCAGTTGCTGGAAAAGAAATAGTTTTTTGCATCAAGCGTAATTACACACCGATCAGCATAATAAATATCTTCCATCAAATGGAACTGTGGTTTAATGAAATCTTCTGCAGGTCTGTGAGGGAAGCTAGAGTGATTCCTGTAACCGGACGTTAGGATGAAACCCACAGCTCCAATCTGTCCACGAATAACGCTCTCCTCGCCTCCCTTATTTCATTTTTTTTGAAGTTAGAAGTTAAAAAGCCCAGTCCTGGGAGGTGTTGAGTATCTCTAGCAACGTGCAGAGCACCTTGGCAGCCTGCGCTGAGCTGCGCCCAGGATCACCCTGGGGTTGAGAAACTTGACTCTGTGCAGTAACCGGCCATTTAAATAATGAAAGCCCATTATGTAAAGACTGTGGTGAGATATCCTTCTACTATAATGCTGCTTTTATACTTTCTTGGCATGTCTGTAGCGAAAAGTATGCATCTCTTAGCAAGAACGGAAGACAGATCTATTACACTTGGATTTTATTAATTTTTATACTCATTTTAGAAACCAATAATGAATAAAATTTCAGGCGAGTAAAAGTAAATGTTGGGATATTTTAAGTAAAATGGAAGTAAAATATTTGCATAAATACATGTATCTGCTAATCAGATTGCCAGCTCTCTAATGTCTAGTTTAGTGGTGTTTTCACTGCAGCATTGACTAAGAAATCCACTCAATGTCTTCGGTTAAGAGCAACTAAACAGGCACCAGCAACAAAATCTCATCTAAATTTCAGTAATTTATGTGAGGGAAAAAAGCGTTCACTGAACAGAGTGAATCACCAGAATCCAGGATTTTTCCCCCTCTTTTCCGCCTCCTCTTATCCAGAGGCTGTGACCATATTTCCCGTTTTCTTCGGTTTGAGATTAATGGATTATCTTGGCTCACCTAGGACTATATGCTGGGTATTTCCTTCCCTGCTGCCTGTGTCATCTGGCGTGTTTGTGCAGTCCTGCTGAGACTCGCTCCCATGCTGCATAAACAAACTTTCTTCTCATGCTCTTTCTTCGCTCTCATTTCCCGCTCCCTCCCTGTCCTCAGTTGGGCCCTTTAACTCTATTAGTGCTCTGTAATGGATCTGTACATACTGGGGTAAAGCTTTGCATTGGATTATTTAGTTGCCACATGACTAGTATCCTGTATTGGCAATAAACTTCTTTCATTTTCTCACCCACATCCCCAAGAAAATCAACAGCCAAATACTTCAAGACAGCAGTTCCTGTAAGGGAACATCCCCTTTCTGAGAGTTTCTGTCAGTCTGGTGCAGTAAGTCAGAAGAAAGCAGCTCCTAAGCACAAAAACCAAACCAACCCCCCAAAACTTTCGGAGTGGAAAACTACTTGGACTGTTGCCACTTTTGAAAGGAAGAACATGGGTCAGCGTTCATGCTTCGGGATAGATTGGATAGATACTGTGTGTTAGGAGGAAGTATGCTTATAAAGGATTTTCCATACTTATAAGCTAAGCATAAAAAATAAAGTTATTCTGCCCTACAGCAGTGTAAATTCAGCTGCCTGAAGAAACTCTAAACCAGTGACACCGGTCACGCAAGTTGCCTAGTCATGTTCTGTCTTTTGAAACGATTAAAAATGATAAAGAAGGAGAGATTGTCAGGCTATTTAGAGTAAAGTCATTATCTTAACTTTTTTTTTTTCCTTTGCTCCTGAGGCTCCTTCCTGTCTATGAGTTAATAATGTTTTAAATGTAAGAAACTAATTGTGACAGATGAGTCGTCTGGGTGGATGTGTGTGCACATGTGCAGATGCATGTGCACACTTAGGCTCATGGCCAAGGAGTTGTCCTAGAAGCATATAAGGAAATGAGGCTTTTTGCATGAATATTTGGCTGTTTTGAGTTTTAGAAAATAGTAATTCCTATTCAGAAATTGCCTGATGGAGTAGTCCCAGCTCTCTGAATATCTCACTGTTGGCCTTAGGAACCCCTTTTTTCCTCCAATAATCTCGCCAATATCCGTTAAATTTTAATTTAAATCTTAGGTCTAATTCTCTACAACTAAGGGCAAGGGAAGCTCTGCACTGACATGCAGTCAGGCAGCCTCTGTTTTTCAACATTAGGTCTTATAAATATTTTATAAATATTACATCCTTCTATATGTTTATGTAATTAATATGTAATGCATTAATTATCTTTTTTTTCAGGGAGGCAAAATCAGTTCCCAGGACTTTTGTTATCCTTTTAATCCATCTGTATAAAGTGGATGCCTAAGTTTAAGCCCAGAGAGTTTTCTTTGGGAATATATTGTCACTATATACAGACCTCAATTTCTAGTTTATTTATTTACCGTGTTTTGTTTGTTGAATCCTGGTCTTCGTATTGCTCACAGCTCCTAGTCTTTAACTACATTTATTATGTCTCGTAAGATATGCTTATGTTTCATTTATGTGATTCTCCTTTAATATTGTGTTAACACTTTTGGTAATGTCATTACAAAAGAAAGAAAGAGCCAGAAATACTCCCAGCAACTTCTATAAGTCTTGCAGAGGATGGTTTGTGCCTCTCAGCCCAGCCCTGGCAAACACATATCCTGGAAATCTCAGTCTGGAGGAGGAATCAACATACCCACAGCATGTGACAGACTTCTTTTCACTGGGAAAAGTTACTTTCGGGTCGTATTTACTCATGCCATAATAAAATATTTTTAGGCTATTTTGTAGGATTATTTTCTAATTGAGAGAAAATGAACATGTTTTTATTCAAAACTGTAAAAAAGCTGTGCACTCATTAAAAAAAAAAAGAAAAACAAAAAACAAAAACACAAAGTCCATAGGCTATATATATTTTTTCCCAAAACACTTTATCAGTGTTGGAGAATCATTTTCTACATAAGATTTTAATCTTAAAAACAACTCTTCTGAACTCATTCTGACAGAAACATCCTGTAATATGAATGGAAAGGAGTGTTTTTGGAAAATACTTCCTGGAAGAAGCTAATCAGTGTAAAGGGGAAACGATCAGCAACATTTGTGCAAATTTTGAGGTAAGAATGAAATAATTAAACTGAGACATTTTTTCATGCTGTTTTCCTGAGCCATGTATGCTGTACTTCTTGCCTCTCCCCTGGAGGAGCTGTTTTGCTTTTTTACCTTGAAAGGTTTGAGAAACAAAAAAGGAGAGAGTAAGCTTTAATTTTTTTGGATGTTATATAGAGATAGATAGATATCTTGCCACCTTTTCAATTAAAATTACTGATGTTAATGTGTAGTAAATGTTATGTTTGTGTTACAGATCCCTTTCCTCAGGGTACAGGTAATCCTATGGCTCTGTTTTTTCCTTTTTCTAAAAAGATTTAGGATGGCCTGCCCCAGCAGATAGGGCAACTGCTTACTTTGCTGCTTACTTTGCACGCAGGCTCATGCTGCTTACTTTGCGCGCAGGCATCTCCATCGGCATCTGAAAAACGCCTCATGCTTGAGTGGTGGCCAAGGGAGCCCTCTCTCTGATCTGCTCCTCAGGAGCAGAGGAAATGCAGCAGGAAAGGAGTGAGGTGACGGTGAAATGTGGCAGGGGCCAAGAGCGAGGGCACGACAGACCCAGGGGTGGCGGTGGGGAGGCAGAGATGCAGGTGTGCCGCACCGGGTTGTGCTCTCTTGGGATGATCCGTGCTCCGCTGGATGTGCTCTGCTGGGATGTGCCCTATGCGGTGTGCCCTCCTGAGACATGCTGCCCAGGGACAACGCTGTGTTTGTTCCAAAACTCCTACTGCAAAGAACAGGAAGATATCAAAGGGATAGGAAAGGACAAAAGACTCTAAGAAAGAGTCTTAGATTATAAATAGGACTGGTGTCATTTTTGCCATGATGTCTGGAAGATCCACCAACCTGGGAATGTGGAGATCCATTTCTGTTCCTCTGGTTCTTTGTGCAGCCTTGAGCAAGTCCCTTTGCCTCTGTATCTGGGCTTCTTCCTTCCCTCTCACTTGGTCTGCTCTGAGTAGAAAACCTTTGGGCAGAAATTAGCTTTTGCTGCGTGTACATAAAACATACTGCAAAGGCAGTTCTGATCTCCTGTTTAGAGACACTGTACAACAGTAACAACAGTTGCCTCCAAATCCAGAAATAAACCTGTGCTTCAAAAAGAGGAATCTTGGTCACTGATGTCTTTTATAAATCTAAGGGAGTAGCCAGTGGTTTGTTTGAGGGCTGCTCATGAGTTCATGCCCCAGGAGACCAGATACTCAATTTTGCTGCTCTGATCACAGTTTATTTTTTATCATCCAAACCTTTTGTACAGGACCGGAAAATTCCCCAAAGACATGTTTCTGAAGAAACACCATGCTCATGCAGTTCTGGCTTCTACCATTCCCTCAAAGGCACTTGCTGGTCTCACTCCCATCCTGGCAGACAGGAAGAGTTTATTCTGGCTTTCTAAGCTATAAAACAGGCAGCCCAGGAGAGAGATGAAAACTGCAACTGTTTGTTATATAGAATACAGCTATTTTGGTATCTTGCCAATAATGCTAGAGTACCAACAGATGTTGCACAGGTGATTAGAGTCTGCACAGGTAAGCACAGGGAAACTATGTGTGTTAGGATACAGCCAGAGTTTCTAGCCTTAGGTAAATTGCTAGAACCCTAGATAAAATTGCCAGACTGAAAATATCTTGCATTTGCTATTTCTTGGGTTGAAAATTATTTCCTGAGGGAGTGTTTAGGTCTTAACATTGGTAGAGGAAGCCTATTGAAGCCTGGTGGATTTTCTTTTTGTTGTTTTGTTGTTTTGTTTGCTTTTTAATTCAAGGGAAATATTACCGTTTTTTAGGGAGAGTGATGGTTACCAGTAAAAAAAAGCCATTGCTGGCTTCCAGATTTGGAAACCCAAACATACTGTACATCGTTTCTGATGTGCAGTATTTCATCTTTGCCTGCAAAAAGCCAGGGTTAAGCCTAGGGACAGCAGCTGGCTTTGGAGGGAAGGAGCAAGCCTGGGAGACTGGGCAGTGTAGGCTGCAAGCCTCAGCAACCCTCCTGGACTTGTGTTTCCACAGTAATTTTACTACCTGGTTTCTCTGCCACTGCTTGGACTTTACTGCAGCTGATCTAGCCACTTAACCAAGGTGGGCATTTATACTGTTTTCTTTGGTTTTGATTTCTTGCCCCTTTCCCCAGGCATCCTGGCATTCCTTCCAAGGCTCAAGCCCTGAATTCAGAGGATTTAAAATCCATTCAAGAAGTAAATAGCGTGAATGTTATGTAGAAAATTCTGTGCTGGAGAATGGCTGAGTTTTACGCATCGACTTCAATGGAGTCTTTCATGCTGCTGAAAGATCTCAGTTTGATCTTATGCTTTACTTTCTCTTGGTTGTAGCCTAAGAGGAATTGAACACTATTTTTTTAGGAGTCTGGCCCTTAAAATTTGATTTTAATCCAGAATGAAAGTAGCAATGTTTGTAGCTCCCAAATTATCACTATGTATGTTGGTCTAGACAACATCTTCTTTGTTAAAGCAAGCTTTCAGATGCAAGACTAAGTACACTGAATGCACTGATGTTTGTATTTGCTTTTTCACTCACATACCTGCAGATTTTTCAAGGCTGTAGTCTTCTGTTGATGCATATGTTTCTGGTCTACAGGCAGTCTCACAGCATCGTTAACTGCACTGCACTGTGCTCTTTAAAAGAGAGCCATGGGAAACACCTGCCTTCTATAGTTGCCAATATTTTTTTTTATATGTAGTCTTCATTGTGTTGTGCTTATCATATAGTTATATATATATAATGTGTCATGTGTGTATCTATTTCTATAAATATATATATAAAATATATATGATTAACACAATAGATATGTATAGATATGTATCTGCATATATGTTTATATGCACATTTGCCTACATATATATATATGTAAAGACCTAACATCTTTAATGTCTACTCTCCACAATTTCATAATGTGAATTTAAATAAATGTATTGCTTTTAATGATAGATTTTACAAAAATTTATCCTGCATTTTAAGAAGCCAGTAAGGAACTGTAAAAAAGCGTGTACCTACCTCTGTAGACTAAAGCTAGATAGTGAGCTCTGTTTTTACGTATAGTTTAAATTACATGCTTTTTTTTTATTTAAGAGGCTGGACTTTTAGTTTTTATGATGCAGGACCTGATTATGTATTTGTTAGGAGTAAGATAAACCAATAGACAATAACAAACAATTTTTGAACTGGATAATTTCTTTTGTCTTAGGGGATACAGAGTTACTGTAGTAATGTTTGTGGCTGCCAGTGTTGAAGCCAAGGATGAGAAAACATGTAATTGGACACATCAAAGCCTGGGCAGGGGTAAGCTCTGGTGATCATTTCATAGATGAAAAAGCTGGATTTAAAATTTGAACTTTACGAGGATTGTTCTGCTTGAAGATGGAGAATAGGTTACCTTGGAGAGAATACTTTTGCCACTAGCACACGAGGCAGTTTTCTATTTCTAGTGTGTGAACCAGAGAAGCTCTACGTTGTAAAGGGGTGAGCTATGAAAGTAATTGCTCCTTGGCCCATCTAAGCAGTCGATGCCCAAGAGCACCGCTGATGGGTAACGTGGGTGCCACTAAAGATGCCACTACAGGAAGCCACGCACGTAGCATACTAAAATGCTAGAGGTAAAACTGTAAGTGTCATCTTGGGAAGGAGTAGAAATATCATGTTTATTTTGTAAAATGTTACTTGTCTGAGCTGGAATAGACAAATCATCCAAAGGACAGGGGGCAGTGGGGAAAAATGTAAGAATATGAGGGTGGGGAGTATTGTGTGCCACTGAAAATTACCAGTTTGTAGCAGTAATAACAGAAAAGGGCTTCCTGTATTTTATTACTACAGTTTTCTGACCAATGTCAATATTCTCCTATTAGGAGAGCCTCTGGAGAGCAGGTCCTCCAGATGACTGTTTGCTTTCCCTTGTAACACGTTTCACATCCAACTGTTCCAAGATGCCTTCCAATTTAAATAAAGCCCCAAATCAGCCATTTACAAGGAGCTTTTGCTGAACAAATATACTTTGAAAACAAGCACAAACCTGCAAAGTTCCTCTCCGTTTTGTGAAAATATTCCAAATGCCTCCAAAAGGAGTAGAAGAAACATCATGATCGGAGGCCTCAAAGGTGGAGATATTTAGGTTTCCAAACATGTCTGTTGCTGTTAAAGCCTAACGATAGCAGGAGATGGCATGGAAATAGTCCCTCTGAGTCAAACATGAGGAGCATCACGGAAAAGCTAGTGTTGAAGATAAAATATTAATAAAACAGGAGTTTGTCAACCAGCATGTTGCAAACTGTGATTACACGACTGTTAAAAGCCAACCACGAAGGTAGCGTGGAAGCACCCCCTTGGGTAAGGAGAGACAGCTCGATGAAGAAGCGATGAGCTGTCAGCAGGAATAGTTAATGGAGAGGCTGGTGCGGGCGCAGCAGATCAGGTGGTGACATTTCAGAGCCATTTCACCAGGGGAGGGGAGTGAGATGTGTGAGGCAATGATCTTAGAGCATTGTGATAGCATTCCCTAAAGGGAGAAGGGAAAATAAATTAGATCAGTGATCTCCTGGAACAGAGCTGCCAGTTGCTAGCATCTCTGAAGGGAGGACACAAGCCGGGATGACACTGCTGAAGGAAAAAGAGGAACTAATTTGTCTGCTTGTACAAATGTATTATTTTTATTGTACTAACACTAGGGGCCCCAGTTCAAGGAGGTCAGGACTTGACAAATGTTTATTAAACAATCCTTTTCTGGAGCTAAGTTATCACAGAAAGAGGCTGATAGGAAGACTTGAAAATTTTGTTTTCCTTGGGATAGGATGTTTTCAACCAAAAGTATCAAAGCGCTGTTGGCCACTGCTGCGCCTGCAAAGGATTTGCAAGAGGAGTCCTTAAGTTAGGACTTAAGATAAGTCTCCTAAGTCCAGAGATATCATTATAATTTAAAAGACTGTGGTAGTCTTAGCCAGCACTGGTGCCCCTCATTGCCCTGTAGATGCAACTTCTTACAAATCTGATTTGATCTTATGCTTTTTATTGCAGGGCATGCTACTAATCACCTAAAAATCAGCATTAATTTTTCTCCTCTTTATAATGAATCTGAGCTTTTGTTTTATATATTTATTTACTTGCATGTGAATGGAGTTTTGCCAGAAAGGATTATGTCAAGTGGTTTCATTCAGCAATGTGAAAAGTTGTGTGCTTGTCTCTGCAGGCACAGAGGGCTGAAAATCAGGCAGTTGCAAGAATGTGAGTAATAACTTCATTTGTTCATGTGATTTTTCCAGGGAGCAAGCTGATCTATGAGTCCTTAAAAATGTGACTCAGAATGAGACACACAATTTCCCTAGTCCGAGTGTTGAAGCCTCTCTTAAAATATAAACACTGCTTTGTTTCACCAACATCCATTATGGTATAAAAAACTTCTGCTTGTTATTTAATTTATCTGTCCGTGATTTTAAGGTAGCTTGGTTAGAAAATCAGAAAATATTTTGCATTTTACATGTAGCACTTAGTGCTTCAGCCAGCTGAAGATCAGGCCCAGAGAGGCCTTCATGTTTTTCTGAGGTCACCTATATGAGGAGCCCTTCCTGTTGAGTGACGTCTCCTACATCGCCTTGTAGCAATAGCCTACAACCTTGTTGTGTTTAGGCTCTGGCATGAGCAGAAAATGCCAGGCTGAGCCCCCAAAGGAGGCTCTTTTGGGCCTGGACCCAGTGTCAGTCGTCTCATGTCTTGTACTGGTATGTTGGTGCTGCTGCTGCTCATTGCTAGTCACAACAATGCTGAGAACCACATGAAAAAAAAAAAAAGAAGAAAAAAGAAAAGAAAGGATCTTAGTCCATCCCATCTACCTATGGTGATATGGAAATAATAGTGAGGATTGATACTTTGCACATGGTTTTAATGTCTGGGTCTTTGTGCTGCAGCTTGCACGGAGATGATTTGCAGCGTGTGATAGGACATGTAGCTCGGGGTCCTGGCTACAGGGGAGGGGTGGCATAGTTTTAGGAGCCTTTTTCATCAGTCCTGGCCCCAAGCCTCATACAGTTGGCTGTCTGGGATGGAATCATCTCCTTAGCAGCAACATCTGCCTTTTCCCCCAGCAAGTCAATATACTTTTCCTAGAAGGTGGCAAAATATGGCAAGGTTTTTCTTCACCGGAATACACGCACTTGCACCGATTTTTGTCATGCCCACAAGTGAGCTGCTTCAGCCTTTCAGCAGTATAGCACTAGTCTGAAGCATGGATATAGTTTAACATCTTGTGATGGAACTAATGTTAACACTTTTCTGTTCCCACTGGCAATACGGAGCCTTCACCTGGCTGTGCCACTGCCAAGTGTTTTCCAACTTGTGGACAGAAGCCTCCATTCTCTACAATGAAAAAATATAGAATTGTTCTGTTCCTCAGGCAGGAAAGCAAAAACTTAGTTCAAAGTGATATTAGGGAGCCAACAAGATCAGGAACTGTAAGAGATGAAGACTACAGTATTTCATTAAAATGTTTCTTTAAAAAGACATTTAAAAGAGATTGATGAAATCAAGAGGGTTATAACATAGAAGGACCATGCATTAAAGAGGATCTATCATGACCTCAAGTAAAAGCCAATTTTTGTGAGCTAAATGCTTTTTGAGTTTTGATTAATTACTTGGCACCAGAAACTGGACATGAGCAACACAAAGTCCATTGTAGAAATGTACTCCCTGGAAATCACCCATGCAAAGCTAAAGGTTTGCAGTGACAAGCAGACAAGCTCACTGTTGGAGCTTTTGGCATTTGTGTGTGTGCAAGGAGTCAGCACTGCCGTTTATCTGGCGATCTCTGGGGTGGGAGCATAACCAAGAGAGTAAGATCAAATCTGGTTATAAGCAGAAATGTATTGCTTCCATTTGTGATCCTGCATTTCAATGGGAAGCAGCATATTTTTGACTCAGTGGGGGGTGCTTAGGGAAAATATTTGCTGTGAAGGGAAAGCAAGTGCAACTCATTGTATTCTCTCTGTTTCAGAAGCAAACTATCCTGCAGGTTGTGAGCCCAGTGCAGAAGGCCATTTGTCTCAGTTTGCTCCAAAAGATATCTTCTTTGCCGAGGAACTAATTCCTTGCTAAATTTCCTGAAGAATGACTAGTCAGAAACCTTACATCTGAATGCCAAAAGTGAAAGAAACAGCTTACAAAGTGTCATAAACCTATAAACAGCTAAACAGCTCTAGTCAAAAATGACATTTCATTTCCAAATTAGAGGAAGAGAGGAATACAGCATCAGCGAGCCCTGGTTGCTGCATCCTCACTCTGCAAGGTGGGTCTAGTAGAGAACCAGCATCTTGCAGCTATTTTACTCCTCTCCTACATTTTGCTATAATCTACTTGCTCATGTCCATGTCCATGTCCACACCTGCACAAGAGATGTGTGTTAAAGTCACTGCTGCAAGCAGCACTCCAGGGAGTCCGGCTCAGGCGAACGTGTTCCTCCAGGCAGACTTGGAACAGCTCAGGAACTGACTTCCATCTTCTCAGGAAGTTTTTGGGTGGAAAGGCAAGTCTGCAAGCTGCTAATACTTATATTTTTTGTATTCCACTGTGTTATCAGAGAGCAACATCAGTTACCAGCACAGACACACCAACCAAAAGCAACCTGTAGGCACTTTCTTTGAGTGTAGGAGGGAGAGAGTTGAGATTAGTTGTGTGGAGGTGCGTTAATGGAGGTTATTTCTCCACTGATTTCAGCCAAGATCTCTAAAGGCTCATAAATTTGGCTAGCAGGGTTTTGGTTTTTGTTGTTGATGAATGATATGGATTGCCTGATAGCTTTTTTCTTCTCTATTTTTTAATTATTTGCAATCCCTCTCATCTCAGATGAAAAGAAACTGTCAAGGATAATGAGACCAAAAGGCTTTTGTTGCATTTCATACGTTATAGTAAAATCTACTTTTCCTTCTAAAATAGAGAGATTTCATATTCATTATGAAAAATGTCTTGATAATGTTCTTTTAAAGCATATTATTTCTACCAAGTATTTCAGAGGTCCAGAAAAGGCCAATCCTGAGTCAGCTTTTCTATAGATCCAGTAGTCTACATTTCTTTTAAATGAATGACTAAGTTGCTTTATTTATTCTGCTGATGAACTGAAGTATTCAGTATATAGAGTGTGTTAAATGATTATGTTAAACAGTAGCAAAGAGGAGAATCTGCAGTTTCTTTCCCTTGCGGTGGTGAGATCTGCGTTTCCCTCAAGAGCTTTTTTAAAGACCTTCAAAATAAAACTCATGAGACTGAAGTGCCATCAATTAATCCCAGCCTGAGTTTCTAGCATATAACATCCTGCAGCTTTCAATACTGTCCGAGTCTTCAGACTTTAATATTAGAAATCCTAGACATGTTTCACAGAAGCACCTGTCTGTTGTGTCTGTGGTTTAATTTTGCCCTCTTTCTTTCTTTCTTTCTTTCTTTTTTTTCTTCCTTTTCTGTTTGCTCTAGTGATGAATCAGCCATCATTTGACTTAATATTCTAACATTAATATTACTGAAGGGAATATCTGAAAGGTAGATGAAGATTACTGAGGAGAAAGCTGTTCTGTTTTCCATGGGTGTCAGGACATATATTCAAAACAAAATCTCCTTTTAAGTTAAAATTGTTCCTCCAACAGACCAGATATTACTTGTTTTGGGAAATGATTTATGTAAGAATTCTTTGTTTTAAGAAAACTATTGAGTTAGTAAGCAGAAACACGTTTTGAGTCTGCAAATCTTTTGTTTCAAGAAGGATTTTAAATCATATTTCAGACAGCTTTGTTACTTATATATTTCTGTGTGGTTCTTGCTGATAGTAGGTCTATTTCTTTAGCAGATAAATTGTGTTATCTTTCTTGCCTGTACCAAGAAGCGTTTTCTCCAGAACAGCTTCATACTATTCTGTAAATGTGCAAATACATTCAGATAAAAAAAAACTTTATGAACACTGTGTATTTGGACTAGACTTAACTAAAAAGTGTGAAGAAGTATAACATGGTTCTAATATTATAATTAAAATGTATAATGTTAGGTGTTCACTATGAATTATTTCTTTATATGAACAGACATGTGACATTAGGACAGGAAGGTCATAGCTTCAGACAGAGACGCACAGGACAGCGGGAGATTTCCACAGCTCATTTAAAATAAGTTCATAGTTTTCTGGCATCTCCAGACTTCTGGGTCTTGTTGCTAAGGAAAAAGAAAAACTCCAGGGCAAGGGAGGCTTGAAAACTGTTGCAGCTTTCTGTGATTTTGACTAATCCTGACTTTTCTATCTGAGGATCAGTTCTATTAACAGTTCAACTATCAAATAATTATCTGCCATTCTGATGGCGTATTCATGTAGATGCCACACTTTATTCAGCATTGATTTCTGAATCATTTTAGGTGTTACTTAAATATAAGTAACTCCTTCCTGTCCCACCTATAGCCTCAAACTGCTGCACAGTTTCTTTAGCGGGAGAAGGGGAAAAGTGTTATTAATAGTAAATATTTAACATCAGCCCTTTCCATTTGAAATTATCCAGCAATTCCTATTAAATGTGTGGTTCAGCGGGTGTTTGTGGTGGCACGGCCG
The DNA here is from genome assembly GCA_013389825.1 of Crypturellus undulatus. NCBI lineage: Eukaryota > Metazoa > Chordata > Aves > Tinamiformes > Tinamidae > Crypturellus > Crypturellus undulatus. The sequence continues at coordinate 1,857,224 of VWPW01005241.1, read as the reverse complement.
GTGCAAACGGCCCGTTGCTGCCGCGGCCGCGCTCTGCAGACTTGTTACAAGCACGTTTAGTTGCAATAGTCGTTTCGAATGCCAGGAAACGCCTGCCTACCTGGAGGCTCCGCGCTGCCCCTCTTCCCCTCGGCGGTGAGGCTGTGGTGAGAACATTGGCAGAGAATTCAGGAATATCAGCTCTTGCAGCCAAGCAGCTCAGAGGAGGAAGAGGAAAAGCCTTTTATTCGCCGGAGGCTGCCTTGACTACGGGCCACATCGCAGTGCGCGCTGCAGAACCGGCACTATTCCGGGGCTTAGGAAAGCAAGCTGACACGGGGGTGCTGCTGGGGTGTGAGACAAGACAACGAAAGTGGGAGCAGCCTTGTGAAAATACTGCTCCTACATTTTCCATATTGTGTGCAGAGAAGCTGCCTTATGTAAAAACAAAACAAAAAAAAAGGAAAAAATGAATCAGAAATACTACTTTGTGGGCATCTTGCAGGTAAATACATCTGTGTGCACATCTGTGCTGCAATGCAGACACAGATACAGATCATTAATGTCTCTTTTCTGAAGGTGATCCAAAGTATCAATCACCTGAATTGCTGCAGTAAAACCTGTCTTTTAATGAAACAAAAGTGAGACGTGAAAATAAAAGGTAACCTACTTTTAAATGTTTATAGAAGATAAAGGTTTAACCACAAGTCTTTCATCAAATGGAAGACAGTAGGAAAAAAAAGTTTAGAAAATGCCCTTTGGCTGCTCTTTACTGTGTGGTGAAACCTCACAGTATCTCACCTCATATACTATATGGGCCCTAAAGGCAGCTGGAAATGTTTAGAAATATGTCTATTTTGGTACACGGCTGCCTCTCTATCTGTTATATCCAGCAGTGTTTCAGGGACGGGAGATATTTGCTTAAATGAAAAGCCCAGACCAAAGTGTGAGATGGTAAATGGCGCTCGAGGGTATAGAGCAGCCTAAGCGGTGCCCTCTGTTAAAGGAATCAGCCACCTGACTGCTCGTTAGTTAGCAGTAAATAATGAGGAATAGCTTGAGGCAGGAGCTCAGAAGTGCAGATGTCCCAGAATACTCACCCAGTTCGTGGTGTCATGAGATCTGTAGTGTCGTAAGGTAAAATACACTTAATCCCTCTTCGGAGTGAAGTAAAGCATTTTACAGTCTTTGTGGAGTCTAGTAATTTTGTATAATCTTTTCAGGGAGGATATCAAGAAACAAAAGGCAAGGTCTGTGAGATCGGGCCCTGGCTGCGTTCTGCCCCCCTCCCTGCCACACTGTGCAGCCGAGGCCGCTTGGCAGGACGTGATTACGGCCAGAAATCACCCAACCACCTTGGCAGGGGCCAGCGTGCTCTGAACCAGACCAATGCCAAGTCTGAATTTCTTAGATATTGCCTGAAAGATCAGGAAAAAAAAAAAAAAAAAAAAAAAACATAAAGTCAAGGTCTATTCTCCACCTCTAGCCCGGAGCTCAGAAGAACCAGTTCCAGAAGAGAGCACTCCTTCGCTGTGGAGAAAAGGAGGCCTTTTACCTGTTCTGGCTCCTTGACCCCTTGGCAGGGCACTGGAGCACAGCCTCAGATGCCAGTCTGTGGGTAGGTTTCACCTTCATTAATTTCAGATGTTGATGTCATCCTCCCACAGACCATAGCTACCCAGCTTGAGGATCCTCCTGTTTCATCTGTGCTCTAACCAGAGTAGGTTTCTTACCTCCTTCTTGAAGTAATCTGCCCCTGCTTCTGGCCTATTTGCTCTACTTTGCCAGTTCCTTATCTAAACTCAAAGTGTTGATGTGGAGTTAATGAATCCAGCCCTCCTCCCGGTGCCTTGTTTGCTCTACTTTGCCAGTTCCTTATCAAAACCCAAAGTGTTGAGGAGTTAATGAATCCAGCCCTCCTCCCCGTGCCTTGCTTTTTAGCACAATGTCAAATCCTGTTTACTGAGAACTTTAAACAGGTTTTTCTCTGGTCTTGTAACATCAAACGAACATTGCCTGGGAGCAATATAACCCCCATATCTGGGGTTTTGACTCAGGAAGTGTTTTGTGTAGAAAGAGCTAAATTGCAAGTCCAGGTTCTTTCTTTTATCCCTGTATGCCTCCAAACCGCCTCAGCATATATGCCAAAGGCAGAGGGGACATGTCAAACGGATGAGGAACCGTGCAGTATTGTGCACATGGTAACAAGGGATAGGCATCGCTGCCCATTTCTCCCCTGGAAAGGGGTGGAAAAGCTTATGTGTGCTGAGCCAGGACCACTTTCACTCCTGGTCTCTTCTTCCCCAGCTGATGCTGCTGTGCAAGTGCCCTCCTTAGGTCTTGTATCAACTCAAAATTGTCCCACTGGGGATCTAAAAGGGCTCTATCTCCACCAAGCTATATCCGAACAGCAATGGACCCAAAAAGGCTGCTGTGTTACTACCCTCTCCGTGCCTGCTCTGTGGATTTTATTTGGTGAGATAACTGATCTTGGACTTTCTGTGATCATTAAGCTTTCATGCTCTCTGTCTTTCTCTCTCTCGCATGCATTCACCCACACAGAATTTTAAAAAGAAAATGCAAGTGGAAAGAAAAGCGGGAAATCCAACCTCAATAAACTCTCCATAAAATCCACAAATTAAGGGCAAGTACATCATGAAAGCATATTAGTCAGGGAGCTATAAATTCCAGCAAATTGATTGTCAAATATAATCAAAAACATACTATAATATATATTAAGCTGAAATAAATACCGCAAACCAACCTCAGGCTGTAAACGTTCAAGATTAGCCATTCATACCAGATATACCTGAGGTACAAATAAAGAAAGTAGGAAGGTTTTAAAAGAAAATATATATATATGTGCCATAACAGCAGGAATTGAAATGTAAATGCAGACCTTCAAATTGCACTCAAAAATTGACTGCAAACCACTGGGTGGTTTGGAAGATTTTTATGGCCTGGATTTATCATCGTGTGCTGTTTGGCAGGGGTCAGGTCCCCCCTTCTTGAGCAGAGCCCATTGAGAAGCCGTGGATGATGTTCCCCAAAGCACGTGTCCTGCTGCTGTGTGCAGAGGGAGTCGGGAAGGTGACGCTGCCCGTCGCAGGTTGTCCCCAGCTCGGCTGGGGCCCCTCTCCGTGCACAGCGCCTGGGTGCTGGCTAAGGACCCTCAGGGAAGGCTGGCCCTGCTGGGGTGACCGGGCCTCCGGCAGCCGGCGCACACACTGCAGTGCCTGTCAGTACCCGCTGATGAGCTGGCCGCTGGCAAACCATTTGACAAATTCCCATGCACTCCCTTTTAAAACAAAACACGTTCTTTAAGCTTTGAGATTAACATATGTGCCCAGTAGCTCCAAGCTAGCAAGAGCCTGTATTTGATCAACTCGTGTGCAATTGTTACTCTTTGTAATTTGAAATGATCTGACCAGGACTGCCAGTGCTTGGGCCAGAAGCCAGTTTCTTCTTTATTTAGTATATATTCAGTCCCGGTTGCCTAGGGTGCCTTCCTGTCTGCATTATTAATGTGACATAGGCCTACGGTTTCCAGTATCATAGATGTGGAATTTCTTTTCTCAGGTCCCGAGCAATCTGAATTTAATCCTCCAGCGGGAAAGCTGTTTAAAAGTTATGGCACTGGGCCTTCTGTTTGAAGCCATTTAGCTAAAAACGAGGAATGCATGATGTCATAACCTACAGCATCGTTTCTGAGCCACGAGGTCTGCATTATAGAGGACCCTTCTGGCTTAGCCAGCACATTAATTATGTCAGTGGGTCAGAGAGTGACTGAAATCACCCCGACAAACAAGCCATGGCAAACCACAGCTCCGCTGGGCTGGAGACACCAGCCACCAAACCACACCGAGGTCTCCTGGCCAGCCTGAATACATCCACTCCAGGCCAAATGCTGGAGATGTCCAAGCCCGCGTTGCCATGATGCCTGGGGTGCCAAACTCTGTCATAATCCGGACCTTCAGTTTGGACGTTGCAGTGCCAAGGGTAGCGCTTGGGGCTAAAATCTGCACTGGCGACAAGAACTGACTGCATGATTGTCCCAAATGCTTCAGTGAAAATATTGAGTAGTTTTGCTCCGCACCAAGCCTCTGTTGCACAGTGTTTCCTTCTGTCAGTAACTCCTGCCAGAGACCTTCAGGTGAAGATAGACTTGAGAAGCGTCCCGAAGCTGCCCGAAACGTGATACTTCCTTCCTGGCAGGATTAGAGTCGCACTGTCACTAGCATGTCAGTGCGGAATGGGAGCAGCGGTGTTTACAAAATTAACAAATGGACTTCAAGTTAAACAGCAGGCAATTTGTGAGACAGCCTTTCTTCTTCCGAGCGGTGACCAGTCTCCTGAGATTACTTGCAGGTGAATGTTCTGTTATTCTTTCTGGACTGACTTATTCTAACATCATGTCATTTTTAATTGCTTTTCTTGAGAAAGTATGCTTGCAACTCCATCCTGTTAGCCTCCTTGGAGTGCTCTCCATGTTAACCTTTTCCCAGGGCTGCATTTGCCATTCTTAAATCACGTGTATTGTTTTACTACCTTCAAATCAATTACTCCAGTTGGGAATACGAAGCTGTATTCTGTATATGATATGGGCCGTATTATATTAAGCCCTGAGCTTGCATAGAGGAGCACCCCCAAGACTAAACTGCATGGGCTTGCTCTTTTTTTGGCCTGATCCTGCAAAGATCTGCCAGCTGTATGTAAGGAGAGGTGCGTGTGAAGCTTCTCAGGAGTGGGGCTTAAGCCGTTAAATCCTAAAGGCAGAGCTGTTATCGCAAGACACCCCGCAGCAGCAGGCAACACGCTGTCTGCCTGCAACGCGGCGCCTTCTCTCTAGACCTTCGCCTAGTGACCCCGAAGCTGATGGGTGCCTGCGCTCACGCCAAGATACTCACGTCTGGGGTCCCCACGTGGCTGCAGACTGCTCTACCCGCTTCTTCCTTGGCAGAGGCAGGTCAGCTCCGCTCAGCATCACCACCAACAAGCTGGGGTGAGGAAAACGGACAGCGTGATATTTTAGCAAACCTAGCTCTACCTGACGGGCTGAAAGCTCTTCGCTACATTCGACAAGTAGCAAGTACACTGCTGAAGTACAGGGCAGCAAAGCTTCCAGAATTCAAATGAATATCATGGCTTTTCACCAAGCTAACAGGCTGACTGGCAATAGGATTGAAATGTCTGTGTGCATTATTCTGGAAGAAAAAAAAAAAAAAAAGAACATTTTCTGCCAAGGTTTTATGAGGAGGAAACTACAATCATGCATTATTTTGATTATACAGTGTTTATCATTTTTTTTCCTTTTAGTCTGGACCATTAAATTTAAAAAACAGATCCATCAGCATCTAATGTTTCTTCAAAACACCATGTAGTGTCTAGAAAACTGAACTGTCAGACATGCTTGTCATCTACACATATTTTGTTATTAAATATGTTCGGGCATGAGTTTTGGCAAGGTTTCTTCACAACTATCCTGAACTTTTCCTGACACCTTTTATGGCACGTAATACATCTGCAGCTCAGGCCTTGGTAAGCCCTTAACTCTTTAATTATGAGCCTAGAAACTACCTTCATAATTATTGTCCTATGAGCGACGTGACCTAATTCTCATGCCAAAGCCCAGAAATTCACGCTGCAGGTGCTTCACTTTGGCTGCTTTTTCAATAATTTTTGCTAGTGTAGCTTGCACTCTGCATTTTTATCTCACCTTCCAGTCCCTTGCTAGGTGACATGGCTGATACTGACTGCACTCGGTGTGCATATAATGTGCCCTGTATGGCACATGTTTAACTGGGTATTGGAGTTTGTGTAGCACCAAGGAATGCCAGACCCCTTTTCTTTTAAAACAAGTGGGAATTGTTTAAGTACTGCAGAAAATAAAATACCAGTACCTGTATAGCCAATGCAACTAATGTGCTAAAAATCCCATTTTAAAAATGAGCTAGAAATGGACTTAAGGTCTTGCCAAAGGCTGCAGAGGAAATTGGTGCCAGAGAATGAACAGACTCTGTGAATCCCAACACTGTAACCTCAGTGTGATCACTTTGAAATGTTCATTTCCCTCTATTGGACTGATTTTAAAGGAAATAATGAAACAGGGAATTCCACTCTCTTCCTTATGGCCTGAGGGAGGAGGTCAAGAAAAAGGTTTATCTGATTTAATTAATTTAATAAAAGTGGAATTACATACAAAGTTGTATTCATGAAATTTCTATACAAACCATAAATCACGCATATATATTTTATTCTTTTTTTAAGTTAACAAGCAAAGATACTATAAACCACAATAGACTAGGAGGCACTTCCATCCTTCAAAGGTATTGAAAGTTCTGTCTGCTCATACCACACATATATGCACTTATGTCCACGCACAGTTTTATGCATCCCTACATATATTTAAACAAGAATAAAAGAATAAAGGCTTTAAAGTGCTAAATATATTTCTAGACCCCTTCACATTCATTTAGCACTATGTATGAAGTAGATGACCTTACTGAAAAAAATGCTTTTATTCTTCCTTAAATCTGGAGTTGCTAGCACAGCCCCACCAGCCAACAGTGTCCTGCTGAACACGTGCAAATGGCACAAGGTGTTAAGAGATACAGGCCACGAGGCCAAGAAGTTTAATGATGGATTTATTAGTGAAAAGTGTATGCACTTTTCTGAAGTACTATTCAAACTTCAAGCTTCTCTTAAAATTGCTGTTTAAAAAAGCGTTCAATACTGGAATAGAGGAACCGCAAAGAGGAGCCCAAGCGACCCTTCCTGGATGACGAATTATGGAAAAGTTCCAAATCAAGCTGTAAACTTTATCTCTGTGTCAGTAACAATCATCTAGCCATGTAGCTGCTCTCTAGTTTTATATTCCAAAGGCAAGAGAGCTGATCTTGCAAGAGCAGCTTGTTTATGGTTGTACTTTTCCAAACATTAGTCTTGATAAGTTTTGATGAAACTTTCTGAGGTTCAAGATCAGCACCACGTGGAATCTTGTTTAAAAAGAGCCAAGTATTTTCCTACCTCTTCCCATGCAGCTGAATAATTACTGTAGATTGGGTGTCTCGGTGTTAAATGGCACCACTTCAACATCCGTGCATGTCAAAAATAGGAAAGTGAGGAGAGTTTGAAAGGTTATCGCTGCTTCCCCTCGAATTCCTGCGCGCTGAGATCCGTCGGAGATGGCGACCTCCTGCAAACCAGCGTTTGACAGCTTCACTCAACGTCGGGACCCGTCAGCTCCTGGGGCAAGCTGACAGCTCTCAGGCAATAAAGTAAACAAGGGATTTGGAGCGTCAGAGCAGGAATGCTTAAAATCATTCCTAATATTTCTCCTATTCATAACATGTCACCAAGCCAGGGAAATTATGAAGGCAGCAAGGCTCCTTTTCTTCTGTATCCCAGATGGCATCAGCTGCATGAGCTGAGGCTTTGAAGAACCCCAGCACTGGACTTCGGCTGAGTATCCTCCACTTTTCTTCCACTCACAGTATTTCTGATAATAATGAAAACTTAAGGCATTGCTTTTGAGATTACTTTTTTTCCAGATGTATTATGTACTGGTTTCACTAAAAAGGGTGTCTCAGTAGTGAATAAGAAGGAAATTGAATTAAGAGCTGCTTTCTAAGGCCCTATATGGCCACATTATAGGGTTTTTGTGTGATAATATTTTTAGAGGATGCCTCACTAGCAGTGCCCAGGAAAACTGCAGACACTTTGCTTATGCAATTTAACATATGCAGAATCTCTAGTGGTACTTGGTACTGGAGCCTGAGAGTTGATCACTACATGAATCGAACCACTTCTATATTTGAACATGGCCTGAGAGGTCTGCTTTCTGCAGTGGTTACTTGTGTAGAATCCTCACTTTGCAGGAATGGTCTGGGACATCTTAAAAATCTTTGCTTTCTGATTTTTGATGAACCCCAGTTCCTATAGTCTGACTGTGTTAATGTGTCTCCAATTGAGTGCCCAAAATGTTTAGCAGCTTTTAATAATCTTACCTGTTTCTTTGAAAATCTTTGTGTGGGTATTTTTGTACTCCATCAGGGGAAAAAAATGCTAGTATGTCCAAAAGGATTCTATAGGTGTATGTAGCATAGAACTTTTATTATAGTTCTCACAAAAAATAGTTCAACATTAAGTACAAAAAATCTTTTGGCTAATTTTTAGACCAGCGTGGCTGTTCCTTGCACATCTATTTTGAGAATTCCTGCTGCTAACACACCTAGTTCTGACCCCTTTTTTAACTGTGTGGCATGTGCATGACAATAAATTACCTGTTGTCATTACTGAAAATGACTAATGGTCTGTTACCCTTTTAGGATGTTATTTAAAAGTCATTTTTCTAAAAGAAGAACTATATTCCCTCTTGAGGCAATGCTAAAAAAAAAAAAAAAAAAAACTCCATTAACTCTTGCTGCTGCATGCTATTATAGGAAGTTTGAAGCTGAGATTTTCTAGCTACGATAGCTGCTGCATAGTGCAGTTATAGCAAAATTGCTTTTTGATTTTTTTTCTAATAAGGATGACTCACTGGACACCCAAGTAGTGTAAATCTGTAGCTCCATTTTTAAAGAATATGATCTAATATATGCTAACGAAGGGAAATTACTACTCCACACTAAGTAGAATTACTACTCCATTAATTCACATTTTAAACAGAACCCTGAACAAATGCACTTCAGCAGCCACTTATGCTTGCTAAAAGATTAAAGGCTCTGAACCATGTGAAGAAAGGAAATCTTTATAGATTGCTAGCTAATGGCTGTTTTCTTTACTGTTGGACTCAGTGAATTGAATTGTAATGGACTGGACTGACTCCACATATGGAAATTACAAAGAACTGGATCATTCTTTTTACAGATGAAAATCTAATCGTTCTAGAACGTAGCTATACACTTCAAAATGCTAAAGTATAATGAATACTTGAAATTCTCCTGTGTCTTTTAGCACAACATTGCATGTTTATGTATCCTTTCTCTACTTTCCTTTAGCAGTATTGTAGTTAATATGAAAGTATTTGGTTTGCTATCGCAAACCAAGGGTTATGTTTGTACCACCACATAAAGACCATTTATTTTGCATTGTGCTAGCACAAAGTACGTGGTGTCTGCAGCTCACAACACGCGTGAGCACTCAGACAAGGTTTCACATTAGTTTCAGGGCAACCGACGTGCAAGTAAGGATTGTTTTAGAGAAATAAAGCTGCCTGGGTCCTCCTGAAGTGCTCTTAAGGCATTCCTAATCTTGGCAGTATTCTCAGATGCATGTCTCCTCCAGGTATCATCATGACAAATTCAGAAACATCACAGCCACTCAGGTGAACCAGCAGAAGGACAGAGGCAATTCCCATGGCTAAAACTGCTATTACTCTGCAAGATTGTATGGGGAGCAATGGGAGTTAATCACCGGAACAGGAACAGACAGGGCTAGTTTGCCATAATAAGAAGCCACCAAATCACAGCTCTGTTAAACTCTTCAATGTTTTATCATGAGCAGCTGTCAAACTCTTATAATTTCATGATTAATACATTACGGAGCAATTTCCTTCTTTATTCTGCCGCCTGTGGCACTTTTTGAAACTGGAAGTGGCATTGATAATATGTAAAGTGAGCTATGTGCGTGCATACATAAATGTATAAAAAAGCAGAGAGAGAAGGAAACAAGCCTAGGAGGGGTTGCCTTCTTTCAAGTGTCAGGTCCTTCCTTCCACCATGTCCCTTGGCTGGTAAAGCAGGGTGGAGAGCAGTGTTAAAACTGGCATGAAGGTAGATAAATATACGTCAGTGCCTGTGGTGTATTCCCCAAAGTCACATTTGTGAAGAGCATTGCAAGAAATAGCCTCGGTGCCATCTGTTCCAGTGGAAAAAAAGAAAATGCGAAAGAATTGTTACAGATTTGTGTATAGTGAAGCTTGTGGATGTAAGAGATCCTATAATAATCGCTCGATCTCTTTTGCAGTGTTTTCAAGTGAAGGCGAAACTGTATGTTTTTCGCATGCTTTTCCCAGGAATGCCGCAGCTGCTGCCAGGGCGTTAGGAAAGTCATGGTGCGCGGGAAACCACCCTGCGTGACACCAGGTGACCATTACGGTTCCTGAAACTGTGGCCATCGGGACACCCGTGGGCTGTCCCCAAGAGGCCGCTGGGTACCTCACCGTGCGAGCTGAGAACCAGCTAATTAGAGGGATTGGAAAATTTCTGGGTTTTATGTTGGGGCTTTTTTACTTAAATCATAGTGAATGTCATGGGAAAGCACTGCTAAACAGGCATCACAGGCTGTAACAACCACAAGGCTGCTCTTAACTGGAGCAGGCTCCTGCGAGGGCAGCGTTTACCTCTTTTGGGAGATATTTCAAATTAGCCTGAAGTCTGGGACACTTGGGATTTGTGACTCTAGGAGTTCATTTGTTTAAGACCGTTGGTGTTTTTTTTTTTTTTAATATTAATATTAATATTTTTTAAAACCTTTGAAGAAAAGTTCTGCCTGAAATTATGTCTTTTGGAATTCCTAAAAAGTTCCTTGAGAAGGGCTGTTTCATGACAATATACTTAGGCAATAGGACATGACAGCTAGTGGTTTCAGGGTTATTATTGTATGTCTAAGGTGGCATTATAGGCATGAAGCTGAAGGGCAAGTGGCTTTAATCACCCAGTAAGTGCAATAATCCCTTTGATATGTACTGTCTGGAGAACCTTATTGAAAAGGAATTTAGGAACAGTATTAAGGGGAACAGACAAACTGGTAGATGTACTAAGCCTGAATATCAACACGCTTCTAGCATCACTGACAAGGACTCAAAACGCTCCATTTGCCTAAAGTGTTTTTAAGGACACCCTGGAGGAATGATTTTTAAAAAGGAGCAATATACGGCAAGGATTCCTTGCATATTTTGGGTTTTTATTTTCCTTAGATATTTGTTTTTATGTATTTAAGCAGATAGATGTAGGAACTTTAAAGTGAGTCACTTCATCCGTGCAGGGAGACTGGATAAAAATGCTGACAACATAGGAATGCTGCTGCAAGCACCTTCCGAGCAGGACCGTCCCAGAAGGCAAACCCTTATCCAGGGACCCACAGTCCTAGTTCACGTGGGTACCTTCATCCTGGGCGCAGCTCTCTGAAGAAGGGTTCCTTCTTATGGCACGGGAAGTTTAATAAACTCAACCCTGATGCGGTTTCCATTTCTGTTTCAACAAACAGAGCCGGGAATTTAGCTATAGTCCTCAAGAGCGACGCAGAGAGACATGCCAGATTGCTGAGCTACTTCATTGACCTAGTAAAATATTTTGCTTGGTACTAAAAGAAGGGCATAAAACGTGGTTGTTTGCATATGAAATGGTTTATGGAAAGTTATAATTTTTCAGAAGAACATAATTGTGTGAATTTTTTAAATGCTAAGCAGTTTTGTGCTAATATGCCATTAAGTGGGGAAATCCAGTGCCAACATAAATGTTGGTAACATGTTTTTCATATTTACAGGTCTGAAAATGTTAGCTTTTCCTTGGCCTCCTTTATGTGTATTAATACATTAGAATAATGACCCAGATGTAAACATGAGACATGAAAATATTTGCTGTGACTCAAAATATAATTGTTCTGTGCTGTTCCGCAAAGAACTATTTTGCTGAAGTGGCTCTTGCTTAAACTTAGATGATATTTGTGTATTTTGTGCTATGTACTAAATGCTTTCCCTTTTACTTGAAGCCTGCGTTGACTGTGTAATTACTATTCTCCAGTTTCCATTTGGTCATTTGGAAATCAGGGTTCTCCTGTCACTGTGTTTTAGTACATATGGGCTGAGCAAGGGAAATGTTAATGTTGGGAGTGGGTGTGGGCTTGCTCTTTTGTTTTGCTAAAGGAAAGGAATAAAAACATAAACCTGAAAATGAAAATTGATGAGAATTTGAGCTTGTGTTGCTTTACTTGGTCTTTCAAGAAAATTTATGGAAGGGTAGTGTAGTGGGGCTGCTATTCCCTTCAAAGAAAAAAAAATGTATACTAAACAGAAAATCTATTATTTGAACAATACTTGAAGAATTAGATGTTCTCCTAAGTACGATTCAGAAAATTCTCACTCTGAAGAAAGGGTTAAAAAAAAGTCCTAGCTAAAGTTTCTCTAGGGACAGGATAGTCCAGTTCTGAAAAAAGTCATTGTTATGGTAGTAATAGGATATGCCCTAAGCTTGTTCTTAAGTCTTATTTTCTTTAGTACAGGTTGAGAAAATTTTTCCTCCATACCCCTCCATGCAGTTGCTCTGGCAAAGCTGTGCGGGGCTTCGTAACGAAAAAAAAAAGTCCTTCCTGTAAAGGCAAGCCCATGCCAAAATAAATAGGGTGTGCAGCAAATGGTATGGATGGTAATTTCTTTTAAGTAAGGGTGCATAAATACGTGTATATGTAAATTTATGTGCATGTGTAAAATATATGTGTATTGTGTGGATGTGAGAGAGTATACATGACTTTGTGTACATACAAATATTTAAAACAACGTCTACGTCCTGGAGGCTGTGTAATCGATGCAGGCGTTCCTGGCCACCGCTCCCTCAGCACTGCCTGCCCACCAGCCTGTGCTGCGCGGCCTGGAGATGCAGATTTACGTGTGGGGACACACAGGCTAATTTCTTAATAACGATAGAGTTACTGAAGGCAATGAGAGCTCTTGAGGCCTGAAAGAGCCAGATGAAAATGGCATGGTCTAGTGATTAGAAGGTTTTAGTAGGAAATAATACTTTTCTTGTCACTGGCCGGCCCTGGCAGAATGAGTGCAGCAGCTGGAACGCATATGCAGAGTGTTTACTGGAGCGGCTCTTACACTTTCAGACAGAAGGAAATCCTGTGCAGGATTGGAAAGTGCAGAGAGTTGTCACCAGGGAATAGGCTGTCTGTGTGTCTCCATGAAATAAAAGCTGTGCGGACCACAGGCCCTGCAGTGGGCACTTCCTGCCCCGTTTTTTGCAGCCGCTCAAGATTTCTTTTTGCTTTTCACATCTTTTTGTTGTTGTTGTTGTTGGAAAATATCAAACACAGTGATATTATCAACAGAAATACTGATGAATCTCAGGATTTACTTTCTATCAAACTTCAAAAATCCTATTAAGGGGCTTTGTTGTTGTAATTTTTCTGTTTGGCAAAGGGGAATCTGGAAATTTTGCCATCTCAGGTCGCAGAGATTGATCTTTCTAGGCTAATAAGACATCTCATATTACTTGAGGCTTTTTTTTTCAAAACTGTGAAGGTTTCTTACTACTGTGAATGCGCACTGCTGTGATCAGTAGCAAATCCCAGCATATAAAAGTTGTTAACACGGGGAGTGTTTGATTGTTTGTTGATGTATAGCAATGCCCCATATCTACTAATGAATAAGAAAATGCATTTCATTAACCAGATAATTTTAAAAATCATAAATTAATGGTGTGTTTATGTGACAGGTTTGTGGGAGGGATTTCAAATACAATCACCATCAATCTGGCTACAGCCAAAATAAATTTTATGAAAAGTAAAACAAACTGTTGCACAGACAAAGTAGGCCTTCGGGGGCTCATGCAATAATCTATGTTTTCTTATTTAGCTGTGGATAATATTTCTGTTCATTGCTTGTCCAGATAGAATCTCGGTGTATATAACATTGCCGTTAAAGCTAAGAAGAGTCAACATATGCCACAACCCAAAGGGGACGGAAGGAAGGAATGAAAGAAAGAAATGCATATTTAAATCTTTTGTTTCAAATAAACAAGCCATGCTCAGGTAGCCACGTCAGGCATGGTGCCGTTGTGAAGGATAGCATTAAATATAATAGCTTTAATTCCAGAATGGTGACTTTTCACAGAAATATGTGACTGTATTTGGGTGTATATTCTGCAAGCCCCAGATGCTGCTGTCACAGCAAATAAAATTGCTATTAGATTCAAACTTTCCGTGAAGTTCCTGCGTATGTTCCTTCTTTTACTGAACGGAAATGTCAAATTTAATCAGAGGAAGGAGAGAGGCTGGCGCCCGGCTTCGGGCGCACGTACGCAGCGCTGCCGCGGGAGCTAAGTGCTCCGCGGCCCCTCGAGCACCATCTGCTCGGGAAGGGGCTCCACGGCGCCGGCAGCCCCTACGCAAGAGGTCCCAAGCGCCACCTGGGCTGATGGACCCCATCCACCTGCCTGCAGCACTGACGGGGAAGGGGTTACGTTTCTGCTGGTGGAAATCGTATCGGCAATTTCTGATTGTTTGCTTGACAGCGTTTGGTGAACAAATTTTAAGGTTTTGGGTTTGTTTGTTTGTTTTTTTTTTACCTAAGGGTGGACTTCTAGACTGAGCCGAAGACATGCCACATTCTCTAATTCACAAGTTCAAATCTACTACACATTGCTGCCAAAAAATATGCTTTTGCACTGTTCTCATTATTGGTTTCCAGTTAGTGCAATGGGAGCATGGGGCTGTCATTCAAATAGATGCAAATCTCTGGCATTGAAAATATATCCAGGGGTGTCTGTTTTTTTAAAGGGAAATATACCCCTTCCTACTAGTGCATGGTTTCTTGATCAGATAAAGCCCATCTTGTGCTAACATTTAAATTAAATGAACTGCATTCTGACCCAACAATAACAAAATCAAATCCATTCATTGCCAAGCATTATAAGCCCTTAAAATATATTTAGACAGTGTGATGATATTAATAGGGAGGGGGATATCTGGTTTCGGTCAACAAAGCAAACCACACAGTGCAAAATGAGAAGTAGTGTGCTTACTTGCTTCAGAAGAAAATGGGAGACAGAAGCTCTATCAAGAATTATATTTATAAGCTAATACATTTATATGAAGACTTTCACTAGAAGATCTCAATGATTCTTCATGAAGGATGCTGAGGTAAGCTTGAGGTAAAGAGAGATTAAGTAATTTGGACTCAGATTAAAAAAAAAAGCTTTTTCCAAGGTGTATGCAAAAGATCTTTAAGAAAGCAGGTTTTCTATGAGCATAAGAATACATTAACCAGACAAATTACTTAACTCCATTAAAATTTGGTAAGACATTGATCAAAGTATCACTGTGTGCTTGCCATGCTCTTAAAGTCTTTTAGCAGAGATGTTAAACATTTCTACCAGCAAGGATGGACTTTTAATGTGGCTGCTAGTGACAGAGTTGGGAATAAAACTTGTTTTTGATATTCTTTATTCAAGTCTGTATCACAGATAAACATGCATCCACAAAACACAATGCGCTGACATACTGATAATTAAATTTTAAAGCAGCTAGAGGAAAACAATGTTAAAACATTATAATACGATTGACAGGAAGGCTATTTCCTGGCATATTCGTTATTGTCATTAAATATATAGATCCTGCCTCCTCTGAGCAGGATGATTACTTTACTGAATGCTACAATCTTTTGACTAAAAAAGTGAACTACACAAATGAGTTTATTCTAGCCCTGGTGATTTCCTGTTGACTTCTGACAGTGCAACTGCATCACCAATTTCCCTTGTCATTCCTGTCATCTTAGTAGCAAACTTTGTGATTATAAAACTGTCAAATATGCTTCTCATTTATGGTGTTGGTTTTGGTATTCACCATCTTCCTAGCGATGGTGAATGGATTCTTTGCATAGTCATCTTCAAGTAAGGATAAACTGTGTGAGTTAAAGTCATCCAGTCCAGAAAGCTCACTCTTTAGTAAAGCAGGTACGTTAAGGTAGGAGCCAGAATCATTCTCAAGGAATTAATGCTCAGTTAGGGGATGTCTTCCATGCACAAAAACTGCACGGAGGAACAACTAGAGCACAGACTTGTCTTGGAGCTGCAATCATCCGATCAAGGCTATAAAGTCTGGATGCCCAAGTATTTACCATGGAAACAGACTCTGGAGCAAATTTCCCTCTTGGTATTACTGTGCTCCCATGACCCCATGAAGGAAGTAGTTAGAATTCTTTGTAAGGAATTTGTGTTGCTCTTAAGTAAACAAGAACTGAAACACAGGTCATCTAAATATGATTCATTCAAAAAAGTGGGTGAGTTTGCTTCACTGTTATTGGTTAAGTGGTCACTCAGGCTTGCTTCCGAGTTGTACCAAATACTACTGTGTAATGTTATTCTCATGATGCCAGAATTTGCTATTTATGAACATATTCTTTTGGTAATGGGGTAGAATTCAGCAGGTATGTGTGAAGGGAGGTGGTCCTATGACACATCCTCTCCACCTCTAACCATAACTATTTCAACAGAGTGTTGCACCACAAGGGCAAAGTAGAGAGGTGGGCTCGTCTTCTGGACAAGAGAGTTTTGTGCTCAGAGGCTTATCACTCCATGGCAGCAGGCCCATCCTCAGATCTTTCAGCATGTTTGCAGCCCACCTCGTTGCCCAGGGAGTTTACTGCTTTGCCTTAGGCACACATGAGATGATTGATTATTATTCTCTTGTGTTCTCTCTGCCTTGTTGTCCAGTCTGTCCTTTTTCACAGGTATCCTAAGAGTTAAAGGCAAGCAGATATTGTGCCAGGAGAATGTTTTTGTGTTGATAGATAATTTTACTGAGGGGAAACCCCCTGTGGAGGGCCCATTGTGATAGAACACCCCACCTGAAGGAAATCCAGCATCTTTTCTGGCCGAGAGTCATATTATCCCTCAGGCAGCCATAAGATCAGTAAAGAAAATAGAAACCGGACTAACTATCTGATGAGGGAGACACTTGGTCAGTATTTGATCTTGTTGAGGTAAGAAGCAGCCTAAGATTGGTAAGCTTGCTAGATGTATGCTTTCAAGTAATCATATAGTTTTAATAGTGCCTACTCTAACAGGAAAATGGCATAAGACTGTTGAAGCAGTAAATCAGGATCAAAATGAAAGAGCAGTGTAGTGAATGATACATTAATCAATATGATACATTAATCAATATCAAGTTCTAATTCTAGAAAGTATATATCTTCTGTTTTGCTACCGAAATCAACAAGGTCTGCCTTTTGTTTTCAGCTAATATTTAACATCTGTCAAAGAGTTAAATAATTTAATTTTTTGTCAATTACCTTTTTCTTAGCTATTTACAGTGTCCAGTTGAAATATTAGTAATTCTTTCATTAAGTTGGTAGGAAAAAATGCAGAACATTGCTCATAGGCATAATTTTTGATGTATGGTTCCAGATGTAAGGAAGCTGTATTGTATGTTCTGAGGTTTTCCTATTGAGCATTTCTGAGTAGGTCTAAAAGATACAGTATGGGGTGCATGAGAGATATTTTTGACACAATAGGGTCAGAGAAGTTAAAGACACGTTCTTTGTTGGCAATTTTGGCAGAAATACTAAAACACAATGTGGGAACTGCAAACCTTATGACATTCAGTAAAATGTGAAAGGCTTCATGTTTGTAATATATGACTTGATGTCATGTATACGAGTTGGTAGCTTTTGCACAATATATAACGAATCTCACTTTTCCAAGTAGAAATTATTCATGTTTGAAGTGCTGTGTAAATTTAAAACATCTATTGTCCTGGTATAAAAAAGTTCATTTCATGATGTTGCATAAATTCATCCTGTATTCTTAGTGTAATGCCTTTTTACATCAATGTAAATCATTTGGGGGGCGGGACAAACTTTTCATATCAAAATCAGGGATGTAAGAAAACAAAGTAAGAAAGAAGCAGGGAATGAATTTTCCAGTTGTGCCACTAGAACTTGAAGCTCAGTTATAGTTCTCTAGTACTTTGCTGGGTCTTTTATCTGCTGCTCTTGCATGGACTACTATAAGTAGACCTTCTTGCTTCTGTTCTTCTGGCTTCCTTTGTTGGAAGGTAGTATTGTGTCTTGGCAGTCAGCAGCTGGGGGGTTACTAATATAGACGTTTCAGAAACAAAATATCTATAAACCTGCTGTTTGTCATCATATTCGTATTTATATTCATTGCAAATCCACAGAGGTGGTCCATCTCTGATATCTACTGTAGCAGTGTTGCAGGGACAATATTGCAAAGCTCAGTGATGTGAGTTTTTTTTGGAATGGAGGTGATTACACCACAAACACGATTAAGAGATTGAGGTATTTGACGTGTGAGGAGAAGATGAGAGAGCAAGGACTGTTTAGCCTCAAGAACAGAAGACTGATGGGTGAAGGGGGTGTCATATCAATATGTATAAACATCTGATGGAGGGGAGAAAGGAGAACCATACTCTCCTCAGTGGTATTTGGTGAAAGAGTAAGAGGCAGCAGACATGAACTGAAGCATAGGAAATCACACTTACATCTGAGTAAAACTGCTTTTACTGATCAAATGGGTGATCAAATATTGAAAAAGGTTGCCTAGTGAGGTTGACTATCCATCCTTGGAGATGGTTAGACTCTTGACACTTCCTAAGCAACCTTCTTATGATGTTCTTTCTGATGCTTTCACACCAAAATGTCTGCCTTCATTCTCCATTCATCTGGTCTTAGCATTTCTATTACAAACATCAACAGCCCAGCATAGTTTTTAGCTTAGGATGCCCTTGGAAGTATACTAATACCTGAATCTACAGGTTTAATAGCCTCAAATGAACCCTTTATTTTCTCTTATTAAGTTATTTTTGAACATATTTATATTTGGAGGATTTTTTCTCTTCTGCAGCATTGCATGGCAATTAATTTACTAAATAATTTCCTGTGAGAGGAGAAAAAAAATGCTTCCTTTTATTTATGTTACAACTGCTGCCTGAGAGTTTGGTTTGGCATCCCTTGATTCTTGTGTCATGAGAAATAACAAGTAACTCATCCATATTAATCTTTCTATTTCAACCATAATCTGAAGACCATAGCATATCTTCCATCAGTCATTTCTCTTCCAGGCTGAAGAGTCACAGTCCATTGCCTTTCTTCTCCTCCAGAAGTTATACCCTGCCATTGACTGTCCTACTTGCTTTTCTCTGTTCTTTCTCTGTTCCGCTGCATGATTTTGGAGATGAAGGAACTAAAAGTGTACACAACATTCAAGACATGAGTAGGCTATGAGATTGAACTATGGTATAATGTTGTATTACTTCTTTGTTGCCTGTTCCTTTCCTACTAATTTCTAAAATTCTATTTATTTTTTCCTTTTATGGGCACTACAATCTGATGCACTTACTTAATCATAAAAACTCCAAAATTGCTGTGTTGTGTTTAGCAGCCCACAAAGGTAGACATTCTTCCCTGGATTTCTTTGCAAGTGTCAATATTGACTTTTTTTTTTATCATCACCCAATCACTCTCTTCTTTTGCAGTTCTTTGAAAAATTGTTTTACTGCCAGAATAACTTAGTCATCAATGAACTCTTTAACTTTATTATTTGTTTCACTTTCTAGTTATAGGTATGTCAAATAACACTGATTCTAGCTCATCTATTCCTTCAAAGAATCAAAATAAATCTGTGGTGTATTGCTACACTCTACCAAGGGGAACTATGTTGACCTTCCAAATAAACTAAATATATCAATTTGGCCACATTGTGACTGGTTTCTACGAATTTGTTTGATAAACAAGTCGTATTTCCTGATCTATAGTTTCCTGTTTCACTCACCTACATCTGCAAAAAAAGTCAGGTCATGTCTGCCCCCTTCCCTTGCTATGGTAGCAACAGGTTCAAGCAATTAATTCTGTACCAGAGATAACAGTTTGAGAATTTTGTATCTGAATTTGTTTTAAACTCTTAAAAGAATGTCACCTCCTCTGCCAATTTGCTGCTATTTCCTTTAGTGATTTATTGGAAAAACTTTTCTCCTAACATTTAAGTTTGAGATATTTCTTCCAGCTCATTCCCTTGAAAAGATCCTCTATAAATTTCTCCAAAATAAATAAGAGGCAATATCTTTTCTGCTGTGCTGTGCAATTACTCCTACTATGCTGTGATTGTCTATCAGCCCTAGAGGCTCTCTGGCAGGCTCACTGTCTGTGATCTTTCTGAGAATTATTTTTAATGTTAGTTTTTACCCTTTTTAGAAAGTTGTTCATCTAAATTACCTTTGCCTGTTCTTACTGTTTTTGCTTTTGACTTGCTTTAATTTATGCTGTTTTCTAATTTCCTCCACATTTTGAAACATGTCCTTTTGCTCTTAATATTATTGTATTCTCTGGTGCATATCTATTCCAGTGTTTATTTTGGTTCTTTCAAAAGCTGTAGCTGGGGTACATTTTGATTCTGAATCTCTAAAATATAGTCTGTAAATAATTTCTGTACCACTTATGAGTAACTTCTGCTCTTCTTTTTGTCTTTCTTTTGTCTAACTTTCCCAATAAGTGTTATAGGGGTAGATTTTTGTTTTTGACTTTTAAACTCTTATGGACATATATTTTGAGTGTACTTCAAAAATAGTGTTTTGAAGAAGAATGTCTATCGGGTGCAGGAATAAATCAAGTGTCTTCTCTTGCATGTTCTCTGACCAGTTTCTTCAAGAACTCTGATTTACAGTGTCTGAAAATGTAGTTGCTGCATGCAATGGCATTTGTCCATCTTCAAGTCATCAAAGTGCCTTGATATAGTGTGTTTTCTGCCCCTTCACTGCCTCTGATCTCACTCAGCATGTCACCACGGAAGGTTGATAGGGTTGATATTGTAGACCTACTGTCTTACCAAATTTCTGAGATGCTTTAGACCTTGCTTTCATCATTTAAAAATGGAACTTCTGGGTCATTTTTTGTGAACTTCGAGCTCTTTTGTGTACTTCAAGTACTTCAAACTGCCAATTAAGAGGACAATTATATGATTAACTATGGTGCAGGTTGCCTAGGTACACATCTTCTGTTAAGTAAAGGTCTTGAGAGATAAGCTGGCCTCTTGGAGTAGAAAGAGTTACATCAGATCTCTATACAGCTTTCAACTAAAATTAGTCAAGTTGTTCCCAGGACAACTAGATTCTTCAGAAATAGATTGGTTTATGTAATCATATCCTCAAAGAGGACATAAGTAAAAAGGGATATTCAAAAATGTTTCCCATCTACCAGTGGTTCCATGAGTACTCTCTGAGCTGGGGGTAATATANTGATTAACTATGGTGCAGGTTGCCTAGGTAACCTAGGTAACATCTTCTGTTAAGTAAAGGTCTTGAGAGATAAGCTGGCCTCTTGGAGTAGAAAGAGTTACATCAGATCTCTATACAGCTTTCAACTAAAATTAGTCAAGTTGTTCCCAGTACAACTGGATTCTTCAGAAATAGATTGGTTTATGTAATCATATCCTCAAAGAGGACATAAGTAAAAAGGGATATTCAAAAATGTTTCCCATCTACCAGTGGTTCTATGAGTTGGAGGTAATATAAGCTAAATAGTAGGATATACTGAGAAGACAATGGCAAATTGATTTGACCCAATCACTATCTATTTAAATCATTTTTCCATTAATAGAAAAGATAAAAATTGATATATGAAACCCATCTGAAAAACTTCAGACCATTTGAAACTGTTGATGATGAAAAAGGCTCATTCAGGCTCAAAGTGAAACTGTATATCTTTGTCACAGGGACTCTTCTTGGATATAATTCCTTAAATTCAGCATTTCACTGACTCTTCCAGTAAGGATGAACAAGATGAAGAGGTTAGGGAATACAATTCTTTAGGGGCCATGAGTTCAGTAAATGGTCAAAACTGTCTGCAAAGTAGTTTTGGAGGGAATGAGCAACATGTCCCTGAATATTGCACTGAAGGAGAAAATGAGAACTCGTTTCCAGGCTCAACCTGGCTTGCTGCTTCCTTGTAATAAGAGACCATTTCAACATAGGCAGCTTATAAATAAAGTCTTCTCTTTGAATGTGGAAATTATTGCACATGTTGTGTAATGTATATGCTAAATAAAAAAGTCTCCTTGTTGGATTGGCAGCGTGAGGCTGCTCCATTAGCTCAACAGCAGACCTGTGGGCCCCTTGGCCTCATCTCACCAACTCTTGCTTGACTTGGGCAGTTAATTTTGAATTTGGCATGGGCAAAAATTTATTTCAGTCAGTGTTTGTTAGCTTCTAGCTGGTGGATGGAAAATACTGCATTTGAAGCCCAAACCATGACCTCCTGTGTGGAGCTCCAGCAATGAGTTAAAACTAAGAACAGGAGAAAATGAAAAGTGTAGTATGTATGTATTCCGGCAATTTAAGCTAAGATGGCTTTAGCCAGCTAAAATACTCGCTTGCAGAGCCCACAAGATAAAATCCTGATCCTACAAGACTGTATGTGTGACTGGGTCCTAAAATTCCTTACCAACAAAGAAACTTTGAATTGCATTTACAAAGCAAAAGGGGTTAATGGAAAAAGATTTTGCTGGGCCTAAGTTGCTGGAAATTAATCTCTATTTCCCCTTCAGTCAGAGCTTGCTGTCAGGTACTTTCAAGGACTTTCCTTTGAGCATGTGCAATTTTCTTTTTTCTTTTATTAAAAAGAAATTGACTGTGTTTCTGCACTACTAGTTCTATCTACCCTTCAGCAATTTTGCCCTCTTGCCTAGTTCTTTATTTTGTAGATGACTAATATTGTCTCTCCTCATCTTTCTCACCCTTTTCCTGCTTCCAGCTCTCATAAACACTGTCATTGCTTTGGTTTCTGTGGCCCACATAGGCTTTGACCAGACTAATAGTGTTACAGAACCATGATGCCATTGCTATGCAAGGGAAGAAACTTTAATAATAAGCTGCTCTTACAAGAGAGGTAAATCTTTTAAAGAAAGAACAAATAATCTTACTTAGTTTTGAAATGTCTTCTTTTTTTTTCCCCATTAAAGCCTGTGTTTTTCCTGTGTTGTTAATGTTTTCAGGTGCTTTTCTTATTTTTTTTACAGTGGTTATGACCTTAGAAATCATCAAAGCAGATTTTAGCTATCTAAAATCAATTTAAAATCATATCATGAGCCATGTGAATAAACTTTTTCATTTACTTAACCTTGGAGCCTTTAATGCTTTCCCTGATGAAGACATTCCCTCATGTTCCTCTCCGCTTGTGACTTATTACTGCTACTGTCATGCACTTGTAACTCTCCTGGCCTGGATCTTTTTCTTCTCCACAATGATTTGGTGAAAGAACAGGAGGCCCAAAGGCAAAGCTCAGTTTAAAGAGGGGTAATATGAAGCACATCTAAGTTACCGTTTGTCCCCTTGGAGCTGGAGTCAAGTTGGAGAAAAAATACAGATAGACAGTCTGACTAACCAGTCAGACACGGTTAGATAAAATCACTAGTAAATTGTGTGAAGGTAAAATCAGCTATATTTCTTTGTCTTCCAACAAAAACAAGATAGCTTGAATGCCTTTGAATGTTAATATACATGGCTTAAGGTTGTAAAGGTTGGTATTTGCTACAAATGACTGCTGCTCAGCTCTACTGTCAAATGATTTAAGAGCATAAATTTTTTTTCAATACTGCAGAGGCACAGAAGGGGTAGTTATAGTCCTTCTCAAAAGTATATATCTGAGTTATGTGAATCTTGTTAGTTCAGCTATATTTTTCAAGGAAGTGAGTGCCCAGTCTTTTCAAGTTCGGTTTTCTAACTACATATACAAAGACTTGCCAATCGACTACAAGCCAGCTTTAATAATGTTTTATGGTAGCCTTTATTTTACTGGTCACTGAATTATAAGTAAGGCTCTTCTGCTAATCTTGCCAATACATCTCCCCAAACTTGCTCCAAATAACAATATTATTTGTGTTGTCCAAATCACTGTAGTTTCTTGGACTGTATTTCCAAGTTCCTGAATTGTGTCTGATGAAAAATATCTTGAAATGTAGAGGAACTGAACTGATGAATGAATTTCAACAATATGACTAATCCTTGGTGGCAGAAAGTCCATCTGAAGTGCCCAAGGTTAAAGACATATGCACAAAAATGCAATTGTAAACATCATTATGTCATTTTTTTTTCTAGTGAGATTGCTAGAATAAAAGCATGTGTGGCTTGCATCTTTCTCTTGAATGATAATGATATTTATTGTTGTTGCTTTCTAATAAAGATGTACCTATATATTTGCTAATGCTCCTGTTCCTGGGTTTTGAGTGCATTGAAGAGTATCTGAGATGCAAATTGCAAGTACGCTGTTTTGAAAAATGCGAAGCCTTATGAATATTACATATGGATCTAGTAAATAACCTTGAACTTTTGTGTAGCTTTTAGCTCAACTGGAATGAAGCAATATACATCATCTGAAGCAAATGATTTCCTTGTAATGTGTCTGTCACAGAGACAGCATAGCTGAGCTCCTGAATACAAATAATAAATATTAATACCCAGACTTCAGTAGACCTCAGCTGATTTGTTTAGGCTATCATCTCAGGGACTGAAGTTTGAAGGAGATGCCAATGCAATCCGATGCCAAGAGCTGAGTTTTGCACACTGCTTCTCAAGTAACTTTTGCGATCCAGTGAAGCAATGATAGCTCCAGCAAAACTTTTTTAAAAGCAGCCTCGAGGAGACAAGCTACTTTTCAGTATGTGGTGCATGTAAAAAACCTTTGGACAGTTTCAGTATTATTCTTTGGCACTGTGAACTTTTTATAAATGATGTCTTTTGCATTTTATATTTATGTGGAAGCTGTTTGTATGTTAGCGTTTTCAGTGGGCCAGCTTCAAAAATTTTGGGATTCCAGCTCCAGCTAAGCATTTAAAAGTTTAGATGCTTGCCCAAGGCTTATGCAGCCTCTCAAGTATGAAAACCCAGAAGGGAAACATCCTAATGGGAATAACATATTTCCCTCAAATGGAGTCTCGTAACACATTTTGTTTTTTCTTTTTTTTCACTTCAATCTCTTCTGTGCTGTCCCTGATATATGATCATCCCTTAAAGCAGACGTCAGTGTCCTCTTCCATTAGATTTACACTAGAGTAATCAGCTTAGATTACTTAGAATCCCAGAGATGCTAAACCAAACATGTTCTAGTCATGTTTCTAATTTTTTTCCCCATTCATTATATATATATGCTGCATTATGTGATTTTTAAGCTGGTTTATTATTTTTTATATAAATATATGATTGAAAAAATGCATCCTACTCCGTGAGCAGAAAGCCAATAAGGTGGTTCCTACATCGAGCAGAAGCTTTTTGGAGCTTTGTACATGCTGCAAAGAATCCTTTCCAAATAAGTTTGCCCTTATGATAGGCAACTCCATCATTCCTCTGGGAACAAACTGGGAAAGAATTCTCTACTTTCCTGTGTTATTTTGGTGTGGAACTGAGAAAGAGAGAAAGGAAAAAAAAGAATTAAAGGAAATCTTTCTTTTCTCAGGCTTTCTCATTAGGATTTTCTCATATTTTCTTCTTATAGTAATGGTGGAAGTAATGTCAAGAGAATTTCCATGGTGATATTTTGGTATTCTTAACTGGAGCCATTTGCAATAGAGGAAAAGTGAATATAACTCATTAAAGGCCTAGTTAGGCTCCGGTCAGGGTTTATACAAGTTTTAGAAGAATCTGAAATCTAGATCTGAATACCTTCCAATCTTTGACGGATTTGCAATCTGTCTTTGAAAACTATAGCTTTAGCCAGTAAAGGAATGATGTTAATAGAGAGACAATGTTTCAAATCTAAGTTTTTAAAGCTGATTATTTTCTAATTCCTTTGTTACTCCATCTACCCGTAACTTTGCAGTGGCGGTTCAGCAGGCCTGAGCGCTGCCACCTGAGCCCTGCGCCACAAGCACCAGTGCACTTGGGGCAAAAAGCAGTTTACTTCCTACCTGCCCATCCTCCCTTCAGCTCTTCAGCAGGAGCCAGTGGCGCTTGGCCATATTCTCCTTTGTTCTCCGATGTCCTTGTTTACTAAACTTTGGCCTTTTTGTCACCCCAAACCATGAGGTTTGGCAAATTGAGAATGCTGAAGGCTGAGCCACTCTGCCTGCCTTGCTGTGTCAGCAGGAACAGTAGACAGCCACTTTGTCGAGGAAGCAGTGGGTGCCGTGAGAAAGTAAAACCCAAGTAGGAACAGCCATCACGTCTACTTTTTTTATTGAAACACCTTATTCTATGAGAACATATAAAAAATATAAAGCCACAAATTTCATGAATAAGATCATACTGAAAGAGTAAACAATTCGGAAAATTATTCCTTCACTTATATTTGTTTTTCTCTTTCTGTCTGAGTTGTAGCCTTAAGCCTGTATGAATTACCGTGACAGGAAGGCTTGCCAAGCTCTCCTTCTGAATAGCTCTGAAATGTCTCTGGAATCCATTCTGTGTTAGGAAAGCACAGACAGTACCTTTCCTCGAACTCTCATGAACCAGTTTGGTAAATAAAATGTGTGACCACAGAAAGAACGAAGGAAAAAAAAAAGCGTGAGGGAAGGAATATAGCCTCCAGGCAGACTAATTTAAGAAATGGGCATACACCAACTAGTCCATGGTAATCCACAAATGATGTTGTATTTGAAAAAGGCTACTTCAGTGAAATATTTGTGCTAGAAGTGTGGGCACCCATAATAAGTGTCGTATCCTGCCAACAGAATGCACATTCAAAAAAAATATTCCAAATAATAGGGATTTGAGGGCCATTTAATCTGTAATCCTGCAGGAATGGGTGTTTCTTCTTTTAGACTCAGTAGGTCAGAAACTCACTGCTGTAAATGCACAGCTCCATTGACTTCTAATTTATAACAGTTGAAAACAGGGTATAAACATCTATGGCTTGAAAAACCTCACTTCTCTATCTAATGCTTTTCATCTTTCTCTACAAGGCAAATAACAAAATTGTATCTGAAACAGAGGTATGGGAACTATGTAGGCTAAAGGGCAAGTGACTGACTTCAACCAGTTTTCTCCCTCTGGCACATGTATGTTCTGGAAAGACTGTTTGGCACGGGTGTTCTTGAGGCAGACGTGAAAAGTCGTCTTGGGCTTTATAGGACTCTGTTTCCAGCTAGTACAACAACCGTAACTTTAGCCTCAGCTGGGGGAGTTTTCCATTTCCCCTCATCTTATTTACATTGCTTTCTTGTCATAGGCACGATCCTTTGATGGGAAAGCACTGATGGTATTACAGAAGAGAAAGAAATCAGTCTCTACGGAGTCACTAGAGACGTCGGCTATTGCTAATTGGTTCTATATGGAGAGCACTCGGTGGTGACAGGCATCAGTCGAAAGTGGGAAGACAAAGAGCTTCTGACCTGCTTTGAAGTGGTGTGTGCAGGAGCTCTTGGAAACCTAAAAAGTTTCTCTTTGCCTGCTGAGGTCTCGTGTGCCATAGGCCATGTCTGGGTAATTTGTTCTGCACAGCAGCCGCCAGGGCAGTCTAGAGACCATGGGGGACGATTTTAGAATACAGCATGAAACTTATGGCTGAGGTGGAGGGGAGATGGCAAGGCCACTCAGCCCTAGATTGTTCTCAGTTCAGGAGAGATCCCTGGTATGATTATTTGAAATACCCCTTTCTGAAGGCCTCATTCGCACTTAGGGATTTGACTGGCAGAACAATCAGCTTCAAGTGCAAAATAAGCATTTGTCTGGCCTTACCTAGCTGTACTGACAAGGCTGCTGGTAGAAAAGCTCTAATTCAGCTGATGTGCCATGAACAGGCAGCGTGGAGGTGGTGGTGGGAGAACACCTTCACCACCCATTTGCTTCTCTACTGATGCAGTTGAGATAACCCTGTCAGCACGGCTGGTGGAGCAGAAGCTCCCTAATGCAGACAGGACCTTCACACAGCAGCCACCAGGGCAATCTGTGGAAAAACTGCCCCAAATCTCACTAAAGCATAGCTTAGCCTTCAGAACTTGCTCATCCCCAAACAAGTCCAAATCTCTCCGATGGCTCCTGCAAGTGTGCTCACAGCTGTCCTCTTCCAGGGCCATCCTAACAAAGGCTTCCCCAGCTTGAAACGGAGCCTGTAGCGTGCCCAATCTAATCCTTTTGCAACAAAAAGGAGAATTTTTGTTGTTACATAGCAGGGAAGACATCCATCCTTGGGGAAAAGGTAACTGTTGTGTGTTGCAGCCTGGCATGGTTGGGTTTGCCCCGAGCAGCACCGCTGCAGGCCCTGCAGGTTGGGAATGGTAGAGGAGAAGTGAGGCCCACGCTTGGTGGGCAGCTCAGCCCCTCGCGGCGATGCTGCTCCAACGCAGCCGTCTGCTGCCGCCGTCCAACGTGCTGTGACAGAACCCAGCTGCGCTCGGAAAGAAAATAAACACTTTTAAGAAACTGTTGCTGATCTAAGGGATGAAACTGAGAAGTCGATAATAGTGAATGGTTGCGAAATGTGTATGATTGTAATGCAGAACTTTGGCAGGCTGCTCTCATAAGAAAACAGGACATTCCTGGCATGCCAGGTAAGACTTTGCTGTACAGTTAATGCCTCAAAAGGCTGATTAACTTCTAAAATGAGAGCCAACCACCCTGGGTCCCATCACAGTGACCAGAGAGCAAAAAAATCATGTGTCCTTCTGCACACTTCAAATGGAGCTCCTTAAGTATCATCAAGGGTGTGTTTCGTGGGCTCTGGTCTTCATTACTGGTGCTTGTATTTGTCATGGTACCCACACTATTCCATCGAGTTAATCTGGAATGAAGCTCCAACTCCGTGCTTGTGATGCTATAACCTAAATGCATAGTTTGAGAGAAATGTCTTGAGTGTTGGGAGGTTTGTAAATTTGATTCCTGATTGAAAATGGGGGTTTATGAAGAACTACTAATGATTAATTGGACTTAAATTCTTGTGTGATTTCAAAATCTACATTTTAAGTTGAATACATTTGAAAACATTTTTCTTGGACTCATGTCATGCAATTTTAATTTCTTATAAATGGCAATCTCTTTCCCAATCAGTATATTTGAAACTAACCATGAGCAGTTGCATCTCAGGAAGTTCAGAGTTCAATTAGGAGTTGTTTTCAGCAGTAGTTTATTTAAATTATCCGTATTTTGTGATCACTTCTCCTGAACTGTGCTAGCATGATTAAATATAAAACAGACTGTGTGGAAGTTACATAATTGACAGTGCTGATGAAAACCCAGTGTTTTCAATGAACAGGAAATTTGGATATTTTGTAGTTTAATTTTGTGATAATAAGCACAATAAATAAACTTAGAATTAAAATTTATTATTATTATTATTACTGCTGGTATTTTCATATGACTTCTGCATCAAAAATCCAGACATTTACCCAGCTTTAGTTCTGATGATGTGAGATTTCTTTTGTAAAAGTGTTTGCTTTTTGTAGTATTTTATTTATTTATGTTAGTCAAAAAGCTAAAATACCTTGTCTGAAAGTGTAAATATTTTGATTGGAATTGAAGTCCTCTGCTATTCTGTAGGCATGAGAGCTGCCTCTGTGGGTAGGCTCTCCAGCCAGGTAACACCTAATATGCTCTTTAGCCAGAGCTTTTCCAATGAGCTGCTCTGTAAAAGGGAAAACTATGGTACAAGAACCTGCCTGGTGAAGATATCCATGTATTAAGGAAGTGTAATGGTATTTTGACAATGTGTCAGGCTTTGCTTGAATATTCAATTTGGATCTGAGATATTTAGATTTTTCCTAAAATAATTGTTTTGGAAACATGCTGTTTTTCCTGACTAGCTATACTGGAAAGATGCCAACTTTTTGTTAGAATTATTTGCAGTTAAGTAGGAAAAGACAACATGAAGTTCTTAATGAAACCATAAAATGTGCCACTAGTAAAGATATAGATACTATTTTACAAGTAAAATAGTAATAATCTGCATGTATTAAAATCTGTCCCATCTAATTAGGTTTTTAAATGATACATTTTTGCTTCATTCATTTTTTCATTGTGGAAATCAACCACTTTTCCTCATGTACGTGAAAATACAATTTATATGGCAAGCTTCCACCTATTCGCATGTTCACCAGTCACATCTCTGAAAATAACTCCATTTCAAAACCTCTGCCATAATTTTTTAAGAGTGACTTGCAACTACTTCATTTCAAATTACATTTTCCTTTTGATATTCATAAATATTCATGAAAATTAACAGTATTTATGTATTACAACATCCTTTCTATTTTTTCCTGAAGACCTGTAGGATGATGTTGAGGATTCCTTGCGGGAGAAGTGTTTAAAATACTATCCTATTTGAAAGTTTTAAGAGATGTAGTTCCATTCTACTTGCTATTAATGAGTTCATCCTGCTCCAGGCACAACTTCCCTTGTGTCCTCAAGCCCAGAATTGAAAGCACTGCCTACTGCCTGGTTTCTCTGTAGCATGGAGCCAAAAAAAGTTAAAGCTCCTTGCTTTCATAATCTTTTGGCTTTACATTTTGGAGTTTGCAGTCTCTGAGTCTCTCCTTAGTGGACAGGAGAGCAGTGGATCTTGCTGGTGGTATTAAACCTTCAGCCTCGTGGTGTGACCCGTATTGGAGCCACGATAGCCGGTCCTATGCAGACGTAGGCACAGTGGGAACTTACTGCCTCTCGAGCACGGGGGTGCTCAGACAGATGCATTTTGACATACGCTTCGGGGCGGGGGCATGTGGGACATCCGCCTCCGTGCCCTGCTAACCGGGGGCTGTCTCTAACGGTAGAGCTGGAGAGAGCAAAAAACACTTTGGAGATCCAATCTCTTTCTCCCAACTAGTCTCATTTTTAGCTCCTTGTGCTCTTCTTACAATCTCTTGGGAGAGCAGCAAGGAGAAGAAGGCAGAAAAACACTCCTTTAAAAAATTCACTGTATTTTATGCAGCTTTTAATGGATTCATGTTATTGGGGACTTCAACATAAAAGACAAATCTTTCTCTGTCTTTTTGTCCCCAGCGGGAGAATACAAACAAACCATTGGAAAAAAACTTTTCAAAAAAATATTATTGTAGACCTAATTTTACCATGGATTGTGTTGCTGCAGCATGCTTCCTTGTGCTCCCTCTGGGAAATGAGAAAAAAACAGTATTTTTGAGTGCTTTAGTTGGAAATATAGCATAAGGGACCGCCTGTGACATGAAAACTGGCCTTCTCAGGACTCAGGATATTCCTTTCTTTATCTAAATCCAAAGAAAACAAAATTTGGAGTTGCTGTTCTGGGACACCCATGGCTGGTAATTTTTTGGAGAATGGGCATACTGCTACTTTTGCTTGGAAAAAATAAGCGTCAGAGTAAATCTCGGGGCAGCAGCTTTCAAAAAGGATCTCAGATAGGATAATATAGGAGTTTTGGTTCTGGGTTTCACTCCTGTGAGCTAATATTTAGTTGCTTCCTGAAGTCTAGTGTGGACCTGACTCAAATTTATGGTTTTTGTTTCAGAGGCCAAGCAAGTACTGGCAGACTTTTCTCACATAACATTTTGGCTCCTTAGTAAAAGCCTTCTGATGTAAATGAAAATCCTCCCATTGGCTTAAAGGGGCTTTGTCTCACCGTCTTGAGGTACAGGGACTAAAATGTTTCCTGATGCCCTCACAAGAAAAGTATGTTGGAGGGAAAGATCTTCCGAAACCACCTGCTAGGCCTTGGCTATCCATATTTCCCTCGTGTTGCAAGAAAACCAACAAACAAAAAGCAAAACAACGCTTTTTGAAGGATTTGTGTGTCACAGTTTGAAGAACATCTGCCATCTTAGAGACATCAGCTTCTTATAACCTTCACTGAAGCGATGGAGAACTTGTGTCCAATGTTCCTATTATGAACTGAGTTTGATGCCATGCAGACTGTGACCTGCAGCTGGTCACGAAATTAAGAAGCCAAGGCATTTAATACAGAAGTTTTCACTGAGCCATTATCTAAAACCAAAGCTGTAGGTAGTTTTGCACTATGCAAGCTTCCCTCAACAATTCATAATCAAGATGATTCCAGTCTATTTAATAATACTGGCTGAGCTCTGACATATGTTTCCCCTCATAAAATTTTAATCACAAATGCACTACAGAAAAAAGTGCATTTTTGTAGTTTATCAAATAATTTGATTTGGCTTCCCTTTAATGGTTTCTAAATAATTGGTATCTGCCTCCTCTTTCTTTACAGAAAAACTTGAAATGATTTCAAAAAACAGAAGGTGTGCGCCTGAAGCCTCATCTGTCCGTGTGATTGATGGTGAACTAACTCAGGCTGGCAAATTTCACTCTGGATCTTTTCGTGAAGCAAGAAAAGTACAAAGACCAGGCTAATTTGCAGATCTGATGTGTATTTGAACACTTAAGCCCCCTTAATGCTGGACAACTCGTATTTTACCCAAATCTCAACTGACATGCTTTTGGTTTCTACCTGTAGGCTACCAACAGTTTCTTAGGGTAAAAACTAGCAAGTCAGTTCTGCTCTAGTCACTTCCAGAAAGCCAGAGGCATTTGTACCTGCGAACTGTGGGAGAAAGGCTGAACTTGTGTTAAAAAGTCTGGAATGGATGCAACTGCGCTTACATTTTGAGTTTTGTTGTGAACTTCAGTCCAATAATTACACCGTGTCATTGCTCCCTTATAAAAGGCTCCCAGAGGAGCACTCCTGATCGCTGCTGCTCTCCCTCCCACATCTCTTCTGCATGAGCAGCGATCCTTCCGCAGCACTTATTTTAGGGGACTGGCCTTGTTCCTCTTGTGCTTGATCTCTGATGTGAAGCAAATGGGAGCTGCGCTGGGAAAAATCATTTTGTGCATAAACAACGGCGGGAAACTGGTTCTGTGGTATCTCAGCCACATGGGGATGGGGAGCGAGTTTATGTCCTCCTGCTCTCCCATCAGGTGATAGCAAGCGGGAGGCCTGACAGAACCAAGATGATCATTTTGTGCATGAGGACTTCTTGCCCACGCAGGCTGCCAAAGGCACGTGGCAGAGCAAGCCTCATGCCCAGCCTGGGCTGCTGTGGGCCGTGCTATGGTTGTTTTGTTCAGGGGTCACTGAGAGCTTCCACAGTGTTTGCTTTCCACAGCAGCCGTGGGCGAGCTGCTTGGGGATGAGTGAAGCGGGGCTCTGCGCAGCATCTGGCTGCTGCTCCTGGAAGGCCCCTGCAAACCCCAGCAGCTGCGGGCCCGCTGGCAGGACCGTGCCGTGCCGTGCCGTGCCACCCGCGCGGGCCGGGAAGGGCTGGTGGCAGGATGGGGTGACGCAGGGCCAGCTCACTCCTCTGGCTCGGGGTCACCTTGTGCAGCTGCAGGACCCCCAGCTCCTTAGCATCCCTCCACTCGCGGGCATCTGCTCCGTGTGCTGCCTGGCAAGTGTGGGGAGACACTGTGGTGACAGCAGCTGTCACGCACTAGGATGACTCCTGTGCTACAGCCCAGTCACAGATTTACTTTTGCCTAAAAATTGCTTCCACTTCTTACCTAAAATATAAATTTTTAGTTCTATTTTAACTGCAAAAAAAAGCAGAAAACATCCCTGAAATTGCCCGACCTTCGTATATTAGCATGTCTGTGACCTTGCAAAGCACAAAGCCAAACCAAGGCTTCCAAAACTGTTGGTTAGAGCTTTGTGCGGATTGTATGACATTGCATCTATGGTATTTGTGGTGAAAGGACTTAAGTGGCTTTTGGAAGTTGGTAATGAGATGCAAATTCTTTCACCTATGGGTTGTTTTGTTTAAGTAGTCTTGGTCAATAATAACCACAAGTTAGTGATTTATAGGCATAGATGTCCACTTGATAGGCAGTCACAGCTCTTTTGCCAATAGTAAAAACTGCCTAAAAAGTGCAGTTGCTCAAACAAATGGTCCCCTTGTTACAACTCTCTGTAGAGGCTGAAGATTGTCCAAGTGCCCACTATTGTTTTTTACGTACTATTACAGTTGTGCCATTCAGGTCCTTCAGAGACCTAAAAAAAAATGGAGATTTTTTTTTCAATCATATATATGCAAAGGTAGATGCTTGAGGTTTGTCAAAATTTATCAGTATTGAGGGTCTACAGTTAGGCTGGCTTTACCTAAATACAAGTCTTTCAGCCACAGATATGATCTTTCGAAGTCAGGGCTGACAGAGCAGTGCTGAGCTTTACCCTCTGGATACATAGAGACTGGCAAGCTTTAAAGCTGTCAGTGCAGCTCTTTTAATCAATACAAACTTTATTTAAAGGTTTTAGAAAGAGAAAAATAGTCAAAGGAAGCTAAACACTAACAATTTGCTCTTAAGTGGTAAAAATATCATTCTATTTTAATAAGTTATGTCTAGAACATCCCATTTGATTGAAGGACCCACTTCACTGGAAATATGTTGAAATATTAGCCAAAGTCAATAAGTAGCATTAGAACTGATCACAGGGAGGAGAGGTAAGATATCCATGGCAGATAACTTCCTGCAAGTATTTGAAAAAGGCAGGTAGCATGGACAGAGAAAAAGGATTTAGGGTGTGAGAGACAAAACCACAATAAGGGATTTTAGGCTGAACAGCCAGACTATAAAAGCCAGAAGGACTTTGAGAACAAAAATGTTGTAAAGCACAAACTTGAATTGAAGCTACACTGCAAATTCTAATAGCTTTCTTCCCTCTCTTCTCTATGATTTATATCAACCATTCAACACAATAATAACTATATCTTCTCCTCCTGTTTGTCAAAGGTGAAAAATAGACAGAATTTCAAACAGCAAAATATTAAACCTGTTAATTGAATGTACCTTTATACAGCCTGAGTATAATTTCACAGACCCTTATTAAAATAACAGGGGCATAGGCACAAATTTGGGACTTGGTAAATCTTGCACTGCAAACCACACACTGGTATGTTTCAACAGCTGATGAATAAAAAACTGTGCAACAATCTGGAATCCAGGTGTTACGGTCCACCATATAGAGATGAATGATTGACTAAGTTGTGCTCAGTCGCCTGGGGACCTGAATCTATATTCACCAGAGATGGGTACAAAGGCTGAGATCACCAATCTAATTTTACTTGCCGAGGCATCAATCTGGAAGGAAGTATGGTCTCCAATGTGGTCTCCAAAGACCACTGCTTTATTTAGTAAGCCATGTAATCCTCTTGTGTAACCCGAGTAATAATATCACATTACATACACTGTAACTAACAAATTACCAAGATTGATCTTGTGAATCCACAGAGAAAATGACAATTTACTACCTTCCTCTACAACATTTGTATAATCTAAGCTACAGATCCTAGCAAGGAGGAGAAAAAGAGTGTCATTAGCCTCATTACTGTGAGCATCGTTTTCATTTCTGCAGAAGTTGTTGTTTATTGACAGTTTTTGACTAATTTAGCAACAGACCGCTAATAAATTTGGACAACTTCTTAGAGAAACAGAAGTGTTAACCTGCTACACAGATGCTAGGAAGAAAAAAACTTGTGATTTCCAGTATATGATTTAATCTTTTTTATTTGTTAACATCAACATATTTTAAACCAGCAATAATGCCTCCCAGCCTAGAAAGAAGAGATTTGAACAAAGCTGGCTATTTTCTCTGTTCTATATTTATAAGGGATTTGTTTCTGACTCATATGGTGGAAAGATGATTCAGGATTTATATTCTTCCTATTCATAGGATAGAAACCAGTGTTAGTACAAGAGTATTTGCGAAGATATGCTCTAATAGTATGTTTGAATTCCCAGCTAGGCCCAAATCAAGATCAAAACAGAACATATTGTGGGTAAGAGAAGAAACATTAGTAACCAAAATAGAGAGATGTGTGTGAGTGTGTACTGTTTCACGGTCCTTGGATTTGCACCATCCAGGCTTTAACTGTGTCACCTGGCAGCAATGCTTGAAGCAAGGCAATATTTATGGGTAAAATGAACACAATGTACCATGCCACTTCCCAGACTTTTCAATTCCTTCTTTTATTTATCCTGTGGGGGTAAGAGTTACTTACCAAAGTGTTGTCTTGTCAGGCCCTGCACATTTGTAGTCAAGACCCCAAAGCTGAGCTAAGTGAAAATTAATTAACTTATTTTGATACTAAAAGAAACAAATCTTGTTTTATGGTCACCTGGTTGTTAGACGCACTAGATGGTGTGCCTGGATTGTCCCATCTCTGATGGAAAAGCCTATGTTGAGTGTTTATTGGATTCACTGCTATGCTTTTGCATTATTATGCATCAATATAGCTCCTGGCACAATAGTTTCTTACATCTAATAGTAATATGCAGGTAGGAATAAATTCTAATACTATTGCTGCCAAATTCCCAGTGGAATGAAGAGTCCATTTTTGATTCCCAAAATTTTGAGCTGCTAAAAATTGTTTTTCCTTATACTCACATCTCTGCATAGAGGTTGCTTGGGGAGTTCTGTTTTTCCTGAGAAACAAAATTCTATTTTCTGTTCCTGTACCTGCTCTTCCAGAATTACTGCAATGCATATAAGTTTACAAACCTTAAGCCAAACATATTCAGTATAAAAAAAGAAATGTCTCTTAAGAGAGTCTTGCAAAAGTTCCGACACCGAGTGCTGATTTGACAAGTCAGATTTATGTGTGAATTTGCCGTCTAACACTGTACTAAGAACATTGTCACTCCTGTCACCCATAATATAACCAAGGGAAGGATCTGAAAAGGTAAAGCACGCATTTGCTAGGTCTTTAGGCTTTGATAGTTTGTTGGCGGTTGTGTGATCCTGTTAAACTCTGAGATCCAAAATGCAGTTGTTTTCAAAATTCACTGCCAGCGGCGGTGACAGATGCTTTTTGGAATGACACCCAGTGAGCTGTAAAACTCATGTAGTCAAGTATTTGTCCACTTGTCCCTGCTTTCTGTGCCACGGGAATATGTTTACACTCACTCTGTCTTGATTTTTTTTCCCTTTGGCTGGGTGAAGTGTTTTACAAATGCGGCACTGCACGCATTGCAAAAGGTGGTGCGCTGAAGTCTGGTGCCACGCGGTGGGCAGCTCTTCCTTCTCTTGTCTGAGGGGTTAACTCTCAAGGTTAACTGTTTGCTACACGCAGTGGATTTAAGTATTGAGGTTATTTGGTCAGAGACTAGTAAAGTTAAGGTTGTGGAGCTGATATACCAAGCCTTGCTCTTTGAACTGGCCAGAGGGGCCATTTTAACATGCATGCTGGAGCTGGTATTGCCGTTACTTCACTGAAATTTAATGTATCTTCCACTTCATCCTTTCTTCTCCTGACGGGACATCTACTTCCTAAGGTCCCTGTGCTATTATTTTTCCTGTAGGAAGGCTCACATTTTATATACAAGTTAAGTAGCTAGTCTTAAGTGCACCTAGGTTTTGTGTGAAGGCACAGGCAGCTGCAAGGGTTATGTGCAGTGGATCAGATCCTTCTTTCTGATCGCCTTTTTCCTACTTGCTGGCAAAGAAGGTTGTTTTCTTACCATGGCAGTTCTTGCCATCTTCCTTCTCTCCTCTAAATATTGTTGTTATCATATCTATTTCGTTTATCCCTTATTGTGCTAAGAAAAAA
>VWPW01005241.1:1785058-1815058 GCA_013389825.1 Crypturellus undulatus | reverse complement strand
AGGGGCATGGAAAATAGATTATTGCCTTGTATTTTATAGCACCTAGATGCCAGTTCTGATCAAGGTTCTCTGTACAAGACTATGTAAACACACAGTTAGAGATCTCTTTTTCCTTTGAAGTTTCTAGCAAAGGCTAAAAGGACAGCCAGGCATGCACCAAAGTCTTGTCCCATCCAGCCAGACAGTGCAAAGGGCATAGGGATGGTGAAATGACCCTGCTGAGAAAACAGACTCCTTAATCCTCGTCCACTAATCGTTCCGCTAGACTATGCATCTTAAATGAAGTGCTAAGCAAAATAGGTATCCAAGTAAACCATGAGATCACCTTTTACCTTTTATCAAACTGCTTAAATACAGATTGATATATAGGTAGAGCAAGGATTAAATGCTGATTAAATTATGTCTTTTAATTCAGCAGCCCAATCATGCATGCAGCCAAACTGCCTTCGGAAAGCAGGACAAGATGTGTTATTTGCTCCTGCATGTGGGTCAGCCATTGTGTCTGCATTATATAGACAGTTTGAGTGTAGTTCAGAAAAGAACTGTGAATTATTTCACAGGGGTCCAATGCAAATGACTATTTTGAAGAATACTGAAGTCTGTTTAGTGAAAAGAAAAAGAGTAAGAGTTCAGGTAGGTATGAAAAATGTGTATCTTTCGTGTTGCACAGTCCCATGCGCACAGACATTCCTCATCCTACAGTGAATAGGTGAGGTGACTAAACACAGAGTTTCTTTCAGAAAACCTAGTTCTAAATTTGTAGGCTAGTTCCTGGTATAGTTGAGGTAATTGACACTTATTCTCTAGCATTATGTACAGTAGCCATATTCTAAGATGGAGAAAATTGTAATAGTACAAGGGAAAATTTAGAGAGCTGTGGATGTCGTTTAGCAGTCAGATTGCAGACTCCAGTAGGGATGTGGGACAATGATCTAACAGCGTGGGAATGCACCCTGTCTTCAGGTCGTAGCAGAGGTGTGGTGACTGGGACAAGTGTGAAGGAAATGGTGGACCGGGCAGGAATTGTGTCTGAAGTGTTTGCTGAGACCAAAACGGGGGGCACATCATGGCTTGGAGTTGGTAGGAGAAATTGGTGGGAGGTTATGCAGCAGATAGATACATTTATCCAACAGCAAATTGTGCAAAGATACATGCAGTGTGAATGAGAAGGAATTTAGCAGGGCTGGTGGATGCTCAGTTGGAGAGGGGGGCAGTGAAAGCCAACAGAGGTGCTTGTAGGTGTGTAGGGGAATGGGAAGCGAATTAGGGGTCTTTCACAGAGGATGTCCGTTTCTCAACACAATGCCTCTTCCATCCCTGGCAAAGGGAGACCCATTCTTTCTGTTGGATGGATCAAGAAGAGGAGTTGGTCATGTACATGGTGGTAGAATCAGAGTATCTCATAAACATGAGATTTACTTTAACTCCAGATGATACAGAACATATGTGTTGGTTAAGATATAGGTGTTATTCATGCCTCTTCCTTAAAAACTAAAGAAGACAACACTCCCAAGACGCTGTTAAGAAGAAATACATTCTTGATGACATAGACTACAGCTCAATAACTTCTTTGACTTGTTTTGCAATTACAAGGTAGAGTTTTTATATAACCAATTGCTTCAATATCGTCTTTCTATGACTCATCAATTATAAGAAAGGTGCAAGAGGTTGACAGCAGTATTTTAAGGTTTTGCAAATTACGGTTTGTTAACAGTATCACCATTAAGAGAAAAAGAGTTTTGAAATGCAACACATCTGTAATGACTTTGACAGAAGCAAAGGATTTCTTTTGGATGACAATGCTTTTTTAATGGCCTTGATACTAATGTGGTTGTCATTTCAGACTTTGCTTGATGAGTCTGAGCACTGCATCTAAACCCTAGCATGAAGCATCTACAGTTACAGTGGGGGCTGAACAAAGACAGCACTAATTTCTAGCAGTCCAATACTTTAACCGGGTGAAAACAAGTCTTCCACCCAGTTGTCCAAGAAAACTAAGCTATTATGTAATGATGCCTGCAGGGTTTCCACAACTGTTGCATAGTTTAGAACAAATTTGGCACCTCTTGAGGTAAATCCCAGAAAAGAACATGAAGTGATTACATCTGTCGATCTGCATGCCTAAGTGACTCTTACAGAGTGGTCTGGTCTGGGTTTAAGATGACAGGCCCCCCAGAATAAATTCTTGTCAATTTAGCCCTTGCAAAAAATTAGTTTCCTATCAAGCATATCCATGAACCACAGCAGACCTCTTAAATAATCTTCATATACGTTTGGTGCCTCTCTCCTGAGTATTGTAATGTACTATAATTATCAAGGAATCTTGGACTGACTTTTCAGACCTATGACATCACCTTCTATCAAAAGATAGAAGTCCAATAATTGAAAAATGTTTTCCTACTGACTGTAAAATGTTTAACACATTGGTGAACTTTACATAGGATCTGATATTGAGCATTGCTTAGTAGAAATACAATCGAGACCTCAAGCTTCAAATATTTTTTCTCTGCACATGATATATTACATTCTCATAATTAGGCTCTTGAAAATCCACATATGTACAAGCATTGAGTTGTCCTCCTTCATATTTGTACTGTAACCATTTGAAGATAATAGTTTATTCTACAGATTTAATCTTTGGAAATTTTTGATCCTTTCTGATTAAATGAAATAGCTCTGCATGTTGCAGAGATACTACATTTTTTAGCATTTCTCCATTTACATTACCTGTTAAGTCAGACCAATCTGCTAATGCTAATTCAGCAACAAAGTCTATTGAAGGCTTCAGTTGCAGCTTTTTATCACATCTATGTGAACCCTGTAAAATAGGAGTGTCTTTGCATGAGATGCTTTTCCTTTCTCCGTATAAGTCACCAGACATTGACTAGATCTACACTTATAAAAATAGTAGATTCCAGGTGATTATCCAAGTGAAAAGCCTTCAGCCTACCAACATATCATTATTTCCTAATAATGTAGTATATGGGCTTGAAAAATCATAACAGTAGCACCCAATGTGAGAGATGACTTTAGATTTCAGCTTTGATATACATACAGCATAATTTAATTTAATTTTGTCCTTTATTATGCTGATAAATCATGGGATATGTTGAAGTTCACTTTGTGAAATTTATTACCTGTGTGAAGTCCCTAATTCACAAGAATAGGCAGCTTTGCAGAAACACCTCAGCAGAAACTTAGAGAAGGACTCTCCCAGGTGTGAGGGACACCTTGGGAAAAAGCAGAGAACCTTTTTCTGAATTAAAGGAACAGGAGATTAAAACTGGCATCATGGGCTGGAGGTAGAATTGAGCTCTGGAGATTGATTGCAAGAGAAATGGGGAGATGGATTGTAAGTAAATGGCCTTGAAAGATAATACATCTGAAAAAAAAAACTCACAAAGGAATGCAAAGAGACAAAATAGTACAGTTTTTGAAAGCCTTAGAGCAGCTTCATGAAGTCTATTTTGACAAGGTTAAAGAAGGAAAGGATTTTGCAATGTTAACAATACATGGTCCTGAGGGCATGAACAAGGGATATAGCCGTGTGGATGTCCCATACAGGCCTGCACCACAGATAAGACCACACCAGCACATGTAAATAATTTGTTTGTTGCCATCTCACTCCTTCTCTTCTCATTTGGAGACCAGTCTGCAAGTTTCTTTGTTTGAGAAATGATATCTAATTTCCTACTATTTCACATCATCTGCTGTAGCAAGCCCATAGCTTTCTAAGAGGTCCCAAAATATGGCTTTGTGACTGTCTGGTAGCGGAGGGGTCAGAGGGGGCTTTGTGGGCATGCATGCAGCAGTCATCAAAACATGACTACGCAGTACGTAGAACATCACCAATGTCTACTTCCCAGACTACTGTTATCTGAATATTGCCTCTCGATAGAGCAAACAGCTGTGTGTCCCTTCTGCAACAGAGCGTACTCTGGCAACTGAGCGTACTTCCTCCTCCATCTCCCACTCAGACATACACCATCACTCCATTCGTTTTGGGGCATATCCTATAGATCTGCAGTTTCAACATCCTTAAAATTCAGTTCAGTTCTGCTGTATGGGAATCGTGCAAAGGCTATTTGGAGAAATGGTGAATTATAAGAAGTGAGTTATTTTACAGGCCTGTCTAAGGATTCTTCTTGAATATAATTTTCCATGAAGTTAGAACTGCGTTCAGCAGTAATCACTCGTGTAGGTTATGCTATATTTTCTCCACATGTTGAATTTGAACGATGACTTATTGTTATTACATACTCATGTATATAGTTCTAGTTCCCAGAGGTGCTAGTCAAGAAAAGCTTTAGCAAATGCGATACAAATGCATACAAAGGCAAGTCCTTCCGCCAGGTAGCAAAAAAGACAGAGAGACACCCAGTATAGGTACTACCATTGCATACAGATGTTACATGCGTTTTCATATTTTCCGTAGTCATCATAGATAAATGAAGTTAGTTCCAGCTTTCTAATCAGGCCCTGAAGACATTACAACCTCATGTAAAGCAGCACAGTAAAACTTGAGATTCATTGTATCTATTTAAATTGGGAAAATATGTTTCTGCTGTGGAAGAGACTTGGGTTGTAAAGAGAGAGCTAATATCTTTTAGAAGATTCACTGCTATCATTAGAAAAAATGCTTAGAACATCACAGAACCAACAGTGCTACTCTTTCTAGTTTCAGATCTGGGTGTGGAAAAATGATTTAGAGGCAAATCTTTCACAGTCTTGGCTATTTAAAAATATATAAAACTGTACTAACCACCAGCACTTAGCCATTGGCTTGAAGTATCTGGAATCCTGTCCTCCTATAATTAACGTGAACTGACTAACATACAGCTTGCAAACTGAGGGAACCAAGGCTGAAACACTAAAGAAGATTTAAATATGGTTGCCCTTCCTCAACAACATGGTGCTGTAATTAGTGCAGAGCAATAGCACCATCAAGCTCCTGAACAATTGCACCCCAGGAAATTCAACCAACAAGTATATTATAAACAATCACATCTGTGCGGTAATGCTTAAGTATGCACTAGTGCCATCTAGCTAATCCCCAGTGTATGTCACTGCTAGTGCTAGGCAAATTGGGAAATCATCCTTGCCTGGTAATGTGTTTTACATGCTTGGGAAGTTTGCAGAATAGATTTTTTTTAAATGGCATATTGATGATGGACATATCTTAATTAATAAACTGATAAAATATGTTAACTAAGTGCTATTACATAAGTCATGTAAATTGTGTAGGTCTAACAGTCTATCTGATGGCCATGTCATCTGCAATTCTGTCCCTAAGTGATGTCCAGAGAAAGTTAGAGAATCCAACAGTCTGTAGAATAAATAATGTAAATTTCAGAGACAAAAATATCTAATTTCAAGGACTTTCCATTGTACAAAGCCAAATATTAAATTGGAAAAAAGTAGTTAACTCTAACAAGGGACATCATTATGTGCTTCAAGGAAGGTACAGTTTTAAAGATATAAATGTGCAGACCTCCACTCAAGCATGAGTACTTTGTGCATCTCAGATAGATGGTGAAGAGAGGTCAATAAAAGAAATAGATATCCTACTTTAAAGCAGGTCTAACATAAGGAGCAGGATGAAAAGAACTGTAATTGCTGAGACGAGGCTTGGGTGTGATTGCAAAAAAGACCCAAGGATGCAGCAACACAAATTTTAGGGTGGTTTGCCTTTCAATCTGGACTTTGTGGTTCAGTCCCACGTCTGCACAGAATGATTGTGTCATGGTTTGAATGACAGCATGTAAGAGGTACCTGAATTAGGAGAATATTTCTTTTCTTCTTCCAGAAGTATCGGAAGTGTTTATGGAGCACAATAATGAAAATCTCAATGCCCTGAAGATATCAGGAAGCCTTCAAAGGCTTTGGGATTTCATTCCTTGTGTCTATGGAGAGGTAAGGATGTTGGAAAGGGTCAATATATTTAATTAGAGAAACTGTCTGAGGTGCAGTTCTCATTGTCACTAGATGGTGCAGCAGGGTAGTTTTATTTTGGGTGATTTGAAATAAAATTTTGGAAAATATCACACTAAGGTGAGGGTAATGCAGGTAGAGTCCTCCACGAAATAAGTCTGTCTCACAGGTCTTTCTATTTCTGTTTGCCATTCAAGCACCATGGCGTTCCTAATGTTATCTGAAGAAGAAAGAAGATGAGTGCTGCCAAGGAGGCCTTGGAAACTAAAGGACTTAGTACCCATCAGTATGATCTAGTCATGCCATAGTCAGGCGACATCCTATTTATCCAGACAGGCTCAATGGTACTGTTGAGAGCAGCCATGAAATGATTCATTCATCATTGGAAACATTGAGGAAAATGTGTGCAGATGGTTTGCTGGTCCTGCCAGATTTCACTGTTGAGTTGAATCATGGATCATTTTAAGCATTTTAGAGATGCTGAATGAAAATTTTGCATAACACTAACAAGAGGTGTCTTTTTCCTCCTGTTCTCTTCTTTCTCCCTTTCCGCTTTCTTGCCACGTGTGGAATAAAGAGCAAAGGGGATGATGGAATCCAGCTCTGAGGTAGACCAACTAGGAGTTTCACTCAAACTGCTCTTTATTCATAATATCAAATGATAAATTTTCTTTGAATTTCTCCCAGCAGCAATTCTTCCTCATGAGCAATCCATCATCTGCCTAAAAATCTACGACTGACAATTTCTAGCCTGTATTTCATATGTTTTCTGGTATATTCCCTTTCATAGAATAACAGGATATTTCTCTTTCATTTATATAGAGAAGTTGAAAGTGATAACAGCAAAAAAAAATTAAAAAATAAAGTCTTTATGCATGCAGGACATATTAAAACAACATCTGATGTACTCTTAACAAGTACATCACTAAGAGTAAGGGAGGTTCATCAGAGCATCCAGTACTGGACTTCAAATTTGAAACAAAGTCTACCAGTTGTCCCTAATGACTTGAACATGACGTTGTCTAAGTTATGAGGACACAAAATTCTGAGATTTATAGCATATTCTATGGTTTAATCCTGTCTCAAATGTATATGTATTGATAAATATATATTATTTGAAGAGTCAATCTCAAACAATTACAATTGTGAGAAGAATCTTATAAATATCCTTTTATATTCAGGTATGGTTTGCAAATAATAGAAAGAAATTTGCATTTTGGAACACACTATGAAAACTGTGCTGCTGTGAAGTGGATTGTACTGGACTGAGAGCAAAAACATGTACCTTAACTTTTTTTTTCTAGAAGGTGTCCAGCCAGCCCTAAAACAGAATATGATCTAGGAGAGAGAGAGTCAGGCTCCAATGCAGTCCACACAGATGCTATTTAAACCCATGAGACAAAGAACACAAAGAAACAGAAGAAATCAAAATGTTTCTACATGTTAGTTCTCAAATTGCTAAGTCTTCACATAGTAGAACTGGCTATATATCATAATTCATTAATTTACCTTATCTTGTTATAATCGAAAATACCTTTATAAATTTTATACTTTGTTCGGTGAGTCAAGCACATCAAAAGATGGATATAGAAATTCACTGTTAATAAGATGACTGTCAACAAACATGATTCTCTCCAACATTTGACATATCAGATGAAG
Organism: Crypturellus undulatus; assembly: GCA_013389825.1. Taxonomy (NCBI): domain Eukaryota; kingdom Metazoa; phylum Chordata; class Aves; order Tinamiformes; family Tinamidae; genus Crypturellus; species Crypturellus undulatus. The sequence continues at coordinate 1,807,468 of VWPW01005241.1, read as the reverse complement.
AGGTGACATTCTTGAAGTGTGATGACATCAGCCACAATTTGTGTTTTATTGATTACTGACTGCCATAAAAATTAATGCCAGAAAACAGTCATCCTGGAGTTTATCCCTGGGCCAAATATCCTTCTGAACTGTGTATGTATGACTGCAAAAGTAATTATTCATGTATATATGTGCATGCATGACCATGTTCTTTAAGCAAAATCATGTCTGGCTTGGAAAATGCAAAGTAGTTAGGCATAAATGAATATACTAGTGTGGCAACTAGGGCTATGCTATCTGTTTCCAAGGCAAACACTCTCAAAAGGCAATTCTAGAGCCATGCCACTACAACCAAATTTGTGTAAGAAATTAAATAATAGACAAATTTTCTCTTGCATTTTTTCTCTCTCTCTCTGTAGAAGTATGTTTATAAGTGCACATTTTATATATATATGTGTATTTATGTGTATTAAAATATGAATTCCACTCAGAAGGAATAGAGAGGAGGACATGTGAGGGCAACAGTTGGATATAACTGATGATATTGAGCTGAGAGCTGAGTGATGGTGTGTATATAAATTTTTAGAAGGGAAGTGAGGAGTGAATACATTTGGGATAGGAAATACAGTCCTGGCAAACCGAAGGGAATCTGAAATGCTTTTGTAAGGATTTTGAAAGTTTAATTTATAGGCTGTTTTTCTTTGTTTGGATCCAGTTCTCCAGTGGTGAAGAGAAAAAAAGGCTGAATAGATCTGAATAAGATTATACATGGGTACTTTGGCCCTCCCAGTCATTCTCATGTGTCATCTTGAAATGTGAAGAGCAACTTTGGAAAGGAAACATCTGGAGAAGGAAAGGAGATGGTAAACTATGTACCTAGTCTAGGAAGAAATAAGAGTTGCTAGCAGCAACTGCTCGAATTGAGTGAGGGTAGATGCCATTGGTTGAAGGTGCTGGCATGGACCTTTTGGTTGTATGACAAGAAGGGCTGACTGTGAAAGGTTGTGTGCTTCCTGTGACCAATTCAGAAATGGGCTTGGAGTCTCATTTAAGGCACTTTGCTCTGGGCAATATTATTAAATGTTTCAGTTATCAGAGAGCAGAGAAATGGTGCTCATCAAAATGGAAAATTAGTGTTACAGAATAAAATCCACTAATCTGATCACGGCAATACTACTGTTATGCTCAGTTACCATCTGGAAAACAAGACGCGTATCCCATGAGGCAGCCGCAGAGGGCAATATTTTAAAATAAATCCTACCATCTTGTATGTTAAAATGCTTAATTATGAGCAACCATATATTTTAAATGTCACCTTTTATCTCAGGTAATTAAAGGAGACATGTCTGAAAAAAAACAAGGAAGGAAAAGTTTTGGAGAAATTAGTTCCATTTCACTTAAGATCTTTTCAAATGCACAAGCTCTCTGCTAATAAATATTACATGTGATCAGTTTTGAAGGGTTTCATTACATTTGTTTATTGTTTAAGAAGCATTCCTCTGCAGTTCAGCCCTGAAGAGATTTTGTTTAGAGCAGTAGAGGCTGCTAGAAATGGTGCTATCCTAAAGCAATATGCCCTACAATGTGCTATGGTAGAACTGTGCCATATTACACTTTTTCAAATATAGATTTCCAAGGTGAATATGTGCCCACATTGTGAGGTTTTTCCTGCCTAATATGAGGTCTCAGCCACAGAATAATTTTGCTTATTTTCAGCCTGTTCTTATTTGTACTCAACAGATCTCAGGGCCATCTCACTATTCCGAGGTCCGTAGAGCAGTAAACTCATTCTGTCTTTCTGTTTGGGCTGATATTCAGCAGTGTGTTTTCATTCTGGTTCGCTCTGTCACTAGTGCCACCACTGCAAGGACAACCTCCTGCTAAATCTGCACGTATGTGATCACCATGTAAGGAGTTTGGGATGGTTCCTGCGTGTTTGGTTGTGTTTTAAAGGCTCAAGCAGGTCATGTCCAGGCTCCATGGACAACTGTTTTCTCCAGTGAGTCACATTCACTCTCTAGAAAAGTCTGTTTCCTTCTTTCTCATCCATGTCTGCTATGAACCATGGTTAATCAGACCAAGGTCAATATCCAATACCTGACACATGCGAATGTGATTTTTTTTTTGCTCCCCCTATACCCTTTGCTGGTAATGGGCCCAGCGCTGCCTTGCACATTACACGTTTTCATTTACACGGGAAGAATCAGAGTAGTCTATGTGACTTCTTCTATTAGCTGTAACATTTGGAATAATAATAATAATCTATCACTATTGCAAGAGATTTTGAAGATGAAAAATGATACTTGCTAGAGATAGCCATTACTAAGGATTATTATTATTTGTTATGTATGACTCTTTGGGTTAGAATATTTGATCCCAGTCTCAATAGCTTCTCTGTCCCTGGGGCAAAAACTTAATGCTTTTGCTTTCAGAACTAGTCACAATTTATAATATGCATACAGTATATTACAATCATTAATTTTTTTCAACATTTTATGAAGTGTGCTTATTAAATGAAATGGTAAGTCTGGCACTGGTAAGTCTCTTGTGCACTTTTTTTTCATATTTCCTTTCTTTTGGCAGGTCCATGAAAAGGGAGTAAGTTTCTGTGGGCTGTGCATGCTTTTCCACCCTTTTTCAGGATTTGTCACATCTCCTGGAAGGCCTTATAATTCACAAAACATGAATTTATATCCCAGCAATTTGCCAAGTCTTGTCAAATCCTAACATTTTTGTTGGCAACTCTTTGCATCTTTCGGCTGAAAGGGAGTAACTTAGATCATCCAGGCACAACGCTGTTCTGTGGATACCTTTTGATAGTGAATGCGTTAGTTTTGATACAGGGATCAATCTCTGCATGCATGGGGTCACCTATGGTATTTCGTGTCTTCATACAGGGAATCTTTCCTGAATGGACATTCTGCTTCATCAGCTGATTTTCCAATTTTACACATCTGCACTTCAGATTCCGTTTCTCTCTGAAGCATCATGATCTAAAAAAAAAAAAGAGTTTAAAAAGATAAAGATACAATGTTTCTCTCTTCTCTACAATACAGTTCCTTTTATAAGCACAACTGAATGACCTATACCATATTGTCAAGCAGACTATTAATGGGTTAATTAATCTGTGGGGAAATTTAGGAGGATATGTTTTCATCCTGTTTAGTTTTAGCTCTTGTCTGTCTCGATAATACATTGACCTCTAAACTTTGCTTGTTGGGCTGTGGAAGGGAAGGAGTCCTTTAAATCTGCAGGACAGGAGTAAGTTTGAAGACGAGTAAATAGATCACTATTGCTCTGCGCAGACGGTTCTGAGTGAGAGACTTTGTGCTTGTTTTGAGTGCCTAAAGGAGAAACTCACTGCCCTCTTTTGTGCAGATCAGACTCAGCCAAAAGCAAGAGAATGTGGGATTTCCCCAGGTAGGCGCCGTGGGGACAAGATCTATGGGTTTTGGTTGCTGGCTACAAGGGAAGTGAGAAGTTTTAATAGTAGGCAGCGCAGCAGATGTTAGCTCGCTACCGCTGCCGCATGCTCCGTGCTATGAGTCATCTTGGATGCTGTCCATCCCAGTGCCCGTGCACACGGGAAGCATCGATCCGTGGCGGGAAGAGGGAGCTGATGCATAGGCACAAAACCAGCTGGGAGGGTCTGCTGGTTTCTCCAGAGGGGGATAGCGCAGACGGCAAGCTGCGTTTACATTCACCGCTCGCTATACGCGGCCTAGGCCGTGTTGGGCCTTACTTTACTGGGAGACAGCGAGCAAGGAGTCCCCTTCTGCCCATTATTTTTAGCCATTCCTGGTGCCATGCGGGGAGCGTGGCAGGAGAAGACCTCCCCCTGAAATCAAGCACTCCTGACCTCTAGCACCGCCCCACTTAAATTTATTTCCAGTCTGAAACTTACTTGCCTACCTCCATCAGCAAAATATTTCCAAGGGCAAATTAGGATGGGATGCAGTCACACTTGCCCATGTGGGGAACTGGTATTCAAATTTGTGCCCCAGATGGACTCTGTCCTCCTTCCTTCCTGTTTGAAAGCAAACACCCGGGCTTCTCGCGCACGAGCGCAGCCGGGTGTCCTCGCTGTGGGAGAGAAGCAGATGCCAGAGGAGCGACACGAGCAGAGGAGGACGGCCTGCTGCTCCCCCGGGAAAGACTCGCCTCGAGAGACCGGGGTAAGGACAGCAAAAAAATACCAGTTTTTGCTCGGAGAGAACCCAGCAAATTTTTCTTGCAGCTTGAGGAAAACCGCACTCACTGTTAATGAACACAATATGCATTTAAAATGGAGTTATTTTAGTAATAAATCTTTGTATGATGATACTTGTGAATATTGAGTTGCTTATCTATCTCTGTCTCTCCCTTTCTCCTCACACTCCCCCTCCAAAAAAAAAAATTTTAAGTCCGTTTTCAGCTTGGGATACACGTTTCTCTTGGGGCTCCGTGTGAGTTTGCAACTGAGATATTCCTTTGGCCCACACCAGCATATCGCCAAATCCCTGGGCACCCTGCACCAGCCGGGAGGGAAGGCTGTCCCCGGGTCCCCAGCATGGGGCCAACCACCTTGGGCACCAGAGGAAGGAAACCGGTGTGCAGGGCAGAGGAAACGAGAAGCAACTGACTTGAAAGGATTTCATGCTTCACTTCAGAGGACAGGCCGAAATCCTCATGTTTTGGAGAGAAAATCTCCAGGACTGTGGCAGCAACATTTTCAGTTGCCTTTGCTAGCTTACTGAGGACCTCACTGTCTCCAGGTCCTTGACATATTTCTAAACGTCAGCAAAAATGAGTCACATCTAGGCATTTGGGGTTTTCTTGATGTTTTTTGGTGGCAAATGTAATTCTCACCGCCCTGTGCCATGCCGCGCTCGCTGCGCTGCCTTGCAACCTGAGCCCTCGAGGTGCTGAGCGGTTCTCTCAGCAGCTACAAATCGGGCCCGCATCCATGTGCGCCCCATCACAGTACCTGACAGGCTGCCTGGGCGCAGGACTAGTGCCACCACGTCACAGCATTATTTACGTATCCACCCACAGCCCTGGTTTTTGAGCGTGCTTCTGAAGGGCGCAGGGCACCGCGCGGAAATGCCTCGGTCTGCAGAAATGTTTCTAATGAATCTAACAGCGTTCATATTCTAAGCATGGTGATTAGCTTTTTATTTGTAACAGATTCGCTTGTACCAAAATTACGTATTAGGTTAGGAAATGCAACACTCGCTGTCCTCTCTCTCTTTCTCTGTATTACATTTGAAATATTTATTTTGGTGTACGATCTAGCAATTTCACCCTCTGCATTGCTTTCACACGGTGCTGAAGCCAAAGAATTAAGTCTGTTCTTTTAAAGTCGCCATCTCCAAGTTATTTGGAGCAGAGATTTGTAACAAATTAATACAGGGATACCAGTCTCCTGACAATCACCCAAATCTTTCAAAACCACCAAACAGGCTGTTTTCCAATGAAATACACTTTTGTAAAAGTCCTCTTGACACAATGTGTTTGACTGCTGAAATAAGTTTTTTCTTTTTATTTTTTTTTCCTATGGATAAGCAACATTTGGAGTTGATGTTTACCAAGCCCAAGATAGGGGAAGACAGACTATGTAATAGCATTGCACACGGCTTTATTAGTGTAAACTAAAATGTTATTTGGACAATCTATTGCAAATTTGCAATCCAAAGACAAATGCTCTTTTGGATGGTTATTCGTGTTATGTATTTATACACCTTACTTTTTGGTTCTTGCTTTTGCAAATGCAGGTTGGAGGGTTGGAGGCTCCTCCCCAGCCTGGCACTGGAGTGTATTCCCCTCTTGTGGCAGCAGTACATATGGAATTTCATGAGTCTGCTCTGTCTCTTTACTAATGGCCTTATACCTCGAAGAATTGAGGATTTTGATTTTAAATCCAGGGTTTAGAGGTTCAGTTCTCGCAGGCAGCCTAGTCCGAGGTGTTTTCATACAGGCCTGAGACCAGCAACAAAAAAAGCCAAGTAGAGAGTCATGATTTTATCTGAATATACCACAGTTCTTCTTTGGGCTTTACCAGGTACCAGGATGTCTCTCCAGTTTGTGTCATAATTGGTAAATCAAAATAATTCACAGGGAACTGTGCTAGTTCCTAGGCATGATGACAGATTTCAATGTATTTATAGAGTAGATAGGGTTTTGGTGTGTCATCTTTGAAAATGTGGGCAAATGGATGATTCTTTTCATCCAACAAAAACAGCCACAGAAAGAAAAGGATGCAAAATTCAGGGTGTTGCAAGTTCACTCTCAGAGCTAAACTGCGGTCTCTCTATTTTACTATTGCCAAGAATGCAGGCCAAGTCATTGAGGTTGACCACGTTTTATTACCTCTGTTTTTGCTATTTTACCTTATTCCTGAGACAAGTGGGAAAATTGTGTCTGAAAACTGTCTTTAACTCTGGACTTCTAGATTGTACATCTTTAATGAATATTGGATATGTTCCACTACTGTGCACCGCTGTCTGGGCCTCAGCTTTTTAGATGCTGTTTTGAAATCCATAATTATAACCAGGTTTGTGATGGGTCACATACCGCTGTATACAAAAACTTCTCTCATCCTGATGCAGCTGCTGTTTTGGAGGAAATCAATTAAGACAAAAGTAGTATTTGGATACTTTCCGCTTTCACTTGTTTTGGCCTTCCCTAGCCAAGGTGTGAAAAAATGGCAATTTCTATATTTCTGGGAAATTAATTTTCAAGGTTGACTTCAGGCCAGTAACCTGAAGTGCTAACATAGTCCATATGTCTGCCTAGTAAAGGTTGACTGAAAAGTATGAAACTTGTAGTGAAAGTCTCCTTTTTCTGCTCTTTTTGGTACATTGCAGGATTCCTTTATACTGACGATAACTCGTGCTTATTCCTCTCCAAACACTGATCTGCAGTGGGGCTGGGATGCAGCTAAAATGACCGGAATTTGTTTGATAGAGGTGCTGCTTTTCATGCAGAGTTAAAGCTCTGAATTAATAATTTCTTTTCCTGTAGTATTTGTCACCTTTCTCCCACTGTCTTAAGTTTATTATTCCCTCCCAATATTTTCAGCTTAAACTACCTCTCATTTTACTGCAAGTTTTGTGTTTTGTTAAATAAATGCTGTCACACCACTCTTCTATTTCCTTTATTGAGAAAACAGTAATACTCGTGGTGGTGGAAAAAGATTGAGAGGGAGGGAGAGACAGGGAAAGAGAGGAGAAATCATAACCAAAAAGTTAGCACCGATTATTGAAATAGTCAGTTCCCCCTTGGGCTGTGGGGAAGGAAAAGACACTTTCAAAATATCTTGGGATATATACATATTTTTTTGCACAGTTATGACTTTTCACGACATATTTATGCTACAGTGGGAGAGAGCAATGAAAGGAAGAAAAGTCAGAGTTTTTACAGTAAGTTTTTTCATTATCTTTTGTAATCACTCCTGCTTGTAATGAGTTCCAGTGAATATTAACATATTTAAAATCATGTTTCTTGGTATCCCTGTGCAAAATTATTTAACAAACACTTTATTTTAATACTAATGATTTCTCCTTTTCTTTTACAGACATCTTGCTAGCTTAAATGTGTATGCTGTCATAATGAGTTGGACTTTTTATGTAGAACCATTATAATATATAGTACTGTGTTATTACTACATATGCATGTTTGCGTAAAAGGTTTCAGTAAGCTTGAAGTCTTGCTTTACGTGCTTAAACACAGAAAAGAAACAAATAAAGGCAAAGAAGGACTTGAAGAAATAGCTTCTGTAGTCAGAAGCCCTTTGTGCAAATCTGGAACAATTCTCTGGGCTGAAAACCCAAATCCTAAAAAGAGAATTGCAATATTTTAAGCCTATCAGGCAGAGGTGGGGTTTTTTGTTTTTTTTTTTTTTGTTTGTTTGTTTTTGTTTTTGTTTTCTTTCAGATCAGAATGGGATTCAAATTAAATGAAAATCAGTCTTAAGAATCCTACTTATTTTGACGGACTCTGGATCTTCTGAAGAAGGGTTGCTGGCAAAAAAAAACCTTTGCAATTTCAAAGCAAGCTGAGGGGCTGCTGCTGCTGTGGTGGCTGCAGAGGTTTGCTACAGGCTTTCACCGGAGGAGAATCAGGTCCTGAGTTAAACAGATGAAGGACGGAGAAACTTTCTTGTCCACATCAAGGTATCAGGGCTTTCGGAAAAATCAGCTCTATTTTTCTATCATGTTAAAAAATATGCCATAAAATATTGTTCAATATTACGGTATAAGTAGCAGTAAATTATTGAACTCCCTTTACTTAAAAAAAGAAAAGCTCTCCCCTGCCAGATGACTACCTAAATCTGCAATTGTAGCATATTTCTCCTCAAAAACTGCTACCAATCTTCCAAACACAAGCAATAACTACATATGGACTTGTTTAGCAAATCAGAAAGAAAAGATTCATTGCTGGCGAATGCTTTATTTCCAATTATTTCCCCCATAAAAGCTAGAATTCCAGATAAACAGAGTAACAAAATCCCACTGGTTATCTGTAAGAATACACTGATTTAGAAATGTTATTAAAAGTGCTTATTTGAAAATCCTTTAACAGAGAAGATTGAAAACAAAACTTCCAATCCCAAAACGCTGCCTGAAATCTTTTCGTACTGGTTTGCTTTAAGATATCATTTAAACATTTTGTAGTGGAGTGCCATTGTGAATAAAATATTTTCTGTTACTTCTATGAGAAATCTGCATTTGGCTCTATTTCTTTTATCCTCTTTCCTATTAAAGGAACCTGATTTTTCATGCTGACAAATACGCAAGACATATTTCTCATGTTTAATATATAAAGCACTTGTTAAATCAGCTCCTGACACATCAGCTAATTTTGACGGGGGACATGGAGAGATACACCATTCATTATTATTTCTGATGTATTTCTTAATATGAAACTTGTCGTTTTCAACCACGATGCTGATTCAGCAGTGGGTTTATTTCCAGAATTACTAAAACAACTTTCCTCTCAGAGTAACAAGGGACCCATGATTCACCGGTGGAGAACAGTGAAACAGAAAGACCTTTTTCCATCTTCTGATATTAAAAAATAAACTGGTAAGAGTTCCTAAAACAGTCCTGGGGAATTTTTGGGTTACAAAAAAAAAAAGTGGCAGATCTCATATTTCACAGATGGATTGCACAAAACCATGTTTAATTTGTGTTGCATCTTAAATGTATAGCTTGCATTATTTTACACATTTAGCCAATACTGCAAAGTAAGATTTGGAGGGATCACTTTTTATTTTCTTATACCTACTTCACATATGTCAGAATCAATCATTTATTTGGACAGATGTTTTCTTACTCATATGCTGTGGTAAAGTGACATTTTGTACATGTAAACTTTCTTTTGGTTCACAGCATTTAATGACTGCTTTTTCCCATTCCTGAGTTTTGGGGAACATTCAAGTGTTAAATGCAGGGCTTGGAGGTTTAGTGTTGACTGTTTTAGAAAGCACTAGAAATCCACTTATCCAAAAGGGGCATTTGTTTTGCGAGGGGATATTTTTTCTTTTTTCTTTTTTTTCTTTCCTTTTTGAAAGTGCAATATCTTCTCTCTTGCTGATGATATTTTAGTGAAGGGAGAGGAATGCATTTTACTTCTCAGCTGATATTCAGCATAAGACTTATATTTTGATAGGTTTCTGTAGAGACTTGGTCAGGTATATGCACATATACACATAAACTGCATATATGGAAACATAAATCTGTAAGATTTCATAAGGAAATAAAGGACTTTGTGTTTGCTACTATCACGATTCTCAGCTAGGACAAACCATGACACTTCTCCTGGGTGTCCCAAACCTCTGGTGAACAAAGGAGAAAACTGGAAAAAAAAGAACCTGTCTCCTAAAAAGAGTAAAATCCTGTTGAAAAGCATCTTCACCAGTAAATTTTCATATACAGTCATAAACTGCCCGGTGAAGTGTCAGGGGAATATTCATAAAAGGCTGCCTATACTGCCACTTTCAGGCATGGCCAGTATCTCTCTCACAAGTGGTGCTCGGATAGCACTGGTGGAGGGTCTCCTCCTTGCTACACATCTGTTTTGATGTTATTTGACTTCTCTAGCAGCTGTGCTAATGTCCGTGGTGGAATTGCATGGTCCTGGACGTAGAGTAGGAGTCTGGGGGATCAAGCCTAACAGTTCAGCCATCCCTCTCAGAGTGGGCACCATTCCTCCCTCTCTGGAGCTCCGCCTGGGAAGGTGGCTGCTCTCGTGGCTGTCCCGTTCAGCGCGGACACAAAACCCGAGTCAGCATGGAGCATCGGTAAACGGGTACTAACAATGCACAGGGGTTCTTTACAGCATCGTGCTCCAGTCACCTCAGTGCTTGGAGATTGCACCTGGAGAAAGAAAATGATGAGAGAAAACCTGCTGATGGATGCCAAAATTTATACTGTCTTCCCTTCACGTCTTCCTGCCTAATTGCAAAGTGTTTCTTTCCTCGTGCCCCAAGTATTTCTGAATATCTAAATATGGCTCTTACAAAACTTTTATAACATTTATGGTCAGCATCCCTCCTTCCCCTCCTCTCCACCTCTCCTTCCTTCACCTCTCTGGGGGCCCTTGCAGAACACCCTCTCCCATTAAAGATCTAGTACCTCGACCATTTCAAGCATTTTGCCGAAGCTAGCTAGTGGCTTTTCTCTGTCTATATTCTGTAGGGCTTTGCTACAACTTCATGCTGCACCCATCTACTGGCATATTTCCAAATTCAGTAGATCCAGCCCTTACACCTGGAAAACACATTTAAACTTCTGCGGGCCTCCTCACATCTACATCAAAATGTTGTGCCCAGTTTGGGCTCAGCCACCCTACAAAGACATCAGACTTTAGAGATTTATCACCCTCAGAATAGCTTTATAGGGGAAAGTCCAGCTGCAGTGACTATAGAGGAAAAAATACTGATAAACTGAATGTCAAGGAGCTGTCCGAGCAAATGAGGGGGCTGTGTCTTCCCAGAGGTTCCCTATAGTTTGTGTTCCCTGCCCAAAGCAATGGTACAGCTTTAATAGGAAAGGATATTTCCTTCAGTCATATTAGGAAACTACTGGAGTCAGGACAGTCTGTGGCCTTCATGTTTATACAGGACAAGTTTTGAATGATGAAGACATCTTATGTGGTTTTGAGCTACAGTTTGAGCAAGCAGTTCAAACCACTGTTTTTAATTAGAACAAGACATTCTGTTAATCAGCTTAAGGTAAACGAATCAAGTTGAGAACTACACATCCTTAATGCACAGAAAACAGGGTTGCAAGGCAGCAGGGTGTGGAAGCTTAAGAAATTGTTAGCCACTGGTTAACTGCTTTTACGGGCCAGACACGAAGGGGAGATGGCCACCATGCGGTACACTCTCTTCTATGGCTATCTGTGGCAGACATAAATTAGTGCTAATATGAACTACCCTGCCTTGAAGAAAAGAAAAGCACAGACATGATTTTGATCACAATTTGAATTATGATTGAATAATTGACAGATTTGAAAACTGTATTATTTTCATCTTAAATGTGTGGTGTTAATGGCCCCTCCTGGCACTATGGAATAAGGCTTCAATTTTGTTTTTGTCATAATTATGTGATTTAGGCAAAGTATTTAATTCAATTTCCATTTGTATAAAAATGCTCTTCTATTCCAATTTCTGTTTTATTTATTGAGTTTATAAGATTTTAGTGGCATGACAGGGCCTTACTGTGCATATGTGTAACAAAAAGTATTTCTAACTGTAATAGCACAATAATCTGAATAAAAATGTGACAGTGTGCCCATTCCTTGAATGTTTATTAACTGTATGTTTTATGCACACAAGGTTTTATTTCCTATATTTGCATAGTGTTCTTGTTCTGTGCTTCTCATTCCAGTTTTGACATCTGATTGTTTATACACGTACACAATTTATTAATAGTGGTTCAGAATGAAAACAGTTAGATGCTTGCTGTTATCCCAGGATATTGTGTTCATTTTCTAAGAAGTGTCTCTCGTGCTCTGGGGGCCCTAATCAATGTAAATATTGTTTAAGATGAACATTGCAGTGGGCATACCATGGAGCCAGACCACCAGCAGAGCATTAAACAAGGACAGATGTGAATGCCAGGATAAAAATGAAGACATTCCTGAAGTGTAAGTATGTTACTTATAATGTATCTGTTTATAGGAAATGGTAATGAAAAGGAAAAAAAAAAAAAAGAAAAGAAAGAAAAAGAAAAAAAAAGACTGTGGAAAATAAGAATGCCAAGTCACTACTCTGAGATATTGTGGTTGTATATCAGCTAGAATTGCAAACTGAAAGTGGATGATATTTTGGTGTCTTGAATAATTAAGATCCAATAAACTTAATCTTTTACAAGTGTTGGTAATGATTTTACAACCTGAATAATTAAGATCTAATTAACTTAATCTTTTCTGAGTGTTGGTAACGCTTTTACAAAGGTTTGCTTGCTTTGCTCATACGAGTGGCCTAGGTAAATACGAATGCAACAGAGGCACTGAAAGCAAGTGCGGATAGCGACGAGCTGACTAGTGCTCAGCTTGGTGCTGTGCAGGAGTGTCCAGGAGAGCCCGGCTGGGCTGATTGCTCAGGTGGCATCTTGTGACGACTGCCGAAAGCCAGCCGCAATGCAGGGTCGAGCTGATTAAACGCTGCAATTTGGGACAGGTTTTATTGTTTGTTGTTTTCCCTTCTGCGGCAAAGTCTTCTCCAGCGCAATGAGCACAAACACGGCTGTTGTTTGACGTGGCGCATCAGACGTAATGATTTCCATCCCGGTCCTGCAACTTTGCCTTTTTTACGTTCATGATTACATAATTGAAAGCAGCAGCTTTATCTTGCTTCGACTCTTGGTGGAAGTCGTTCAATAAATAGTATCAACTACCCTGGAGCTCAGAAACAGGCTGGTGTAAAAGGGACTGTGCTTCACAAGGTCTTCCCCAATTTAAGAATACTCTTACTGAACCAAGACTTTACATTCGTTTTAAGAAAACAACTGGGACTATGCGGAATGCGTGTCAATATTAAAAGCTGCAGAAAAATCACTTAATGCTCGAGTTATCCTGTATTTGGTATCACCCTGCTGGGTGGTTATTCATGTCAAATATGGGGTTTAATATTAAGAGCAGTCACTGCACTAAAAGGAAAAATATGTCTACTGGTTTCAGAATTTATTTTGCACTTGTCCATCATTTTGCTCTTACTAATAAGGGTTGTTTTACCCAAACACAGGGAACAGGACTGAACCCTAAAAATGACTCACTTGGAAAAATAGATCCGTTTCTTGAAAAATGCATACTTATGATTGACCATATACGTGCAAATATTTCCATGACTATAGACTGTATTGATTGATCCCAGTGAGACTACTCATGTGTATAAATGCTTGAAGGATCAAGTTCTAATTTTGCTCAATATCAGAGCTAATTGCGGTAGATATTATTGACAAAAGCTGGAGTGTGGCAGCTGAGGATGTTCAGTGATTTTTTTTTCATAAGATGATTTATTAGGCAGTCACTTTTTTAAAACAGTCCAAATAGAGTCTATAGTTGTATAAATAGTTACTGACTCTATTCGGACTGTTTTAAAAAAGTGACTACTTCAACAACTAGGAAACATGTTACAGTGCCAGTTTGGAATATATTCCTAATTGGTCGTTTTATGTGTGATAGACCACCAGGAAGTTGTTGTCAGAATAATACTGTGCTTTTTTATTCATTTCCCACGTTTCTTTTTACTTAATAGACTGTTTGATAATAATATAGTCACAACTGAACAATAAAGATTAATGATTTGGTGTCAGAATACTTAGAGGTAAGAATCAAACGTGTCCAGTTGGTGATACACTATGAAAAGCTCTCAAGCAGGTGAAGAAGAATTTAGGAGTTACTGTTTTGGAGAATTCATGCATATAGAGATGAGAAGGGTGTATGTGGTGGTCTTTCATCGTTCTTTTTTTTTTCCCTCTACATAAGAACTACTATAGAAACCACAGGAAAAACAAGCAAACAACAAAAAAAACCAAAAAAAAAAAGACTAAAGCCTGCTATCTCAAATAACTCATCAGAGCTAAAACAGAGATCAAAAGGATACCTAATCATAAAAGAATAAATGGGGTGAGCAAGAGATACAGTTTTGCTTCCCTCAGTTCTGGTGCATGAAAAGTTCTGTATTGCAGATGCTGCATGAAACAGCAACATTTTATGTTTTTTAATACTTTTGATTTACTGGAATCATAAAATGTAAGACCAGAAGTTATTCTAAATATGGATTCATTCTACCACTAAGACATATATGTTGCTTCTGGTCTTAGTGTTAATGCATCAGAATGTCATTGTGTTTGTATAATGTCAAAAATGTAGCCTGGAAAAGTGAAAAATAATTGTGTAAGAGTTTGCAGCATCAGTTCCTGGACTAATGGCTCACAGCTTGCGTTTACTTTTTTCCAGCATCCCCTGAAAACGTGTTTATAAAGAAGATGCAGGGGGAACCAAGAAAGTCCATTTTAAAGAATCTCTGCGCAGGTTGGCGGACAGTTCCAGCTCCCACAGCTGCTTCTCCTTCAGCAGTGCCACTGCTGCGGTTTGAGCATCAGCTCGATCCTGGTCCCCGCACTCTGCCCACCGCACCAGGCAGCTGCCCCAGCCCCACGCAGTGCGCTCCACACAGAAAAAAAGCCAAGCAGAACCCCTTTCTGTTGAAGTCAGGAAAATAAAAGTAAAACAGAAAGCTCCAAAATCCTTTTCGGCTGAAGTCCGCAGTAAAATTTCCCTGAACTCAACAGGAATGGAGATGGCCTCTCTTACGGCTTTTGGCTTTGCAGCCACTTCCAGTAGGCAACACATGTCCTTCTGGCAGCAGAAGCCAGCTGATACACTAAACTCCGCTAAAGTAGTGTTTAGAGAAATAGTAATTACTAACATCCTCTCTCAGTCAAGCCGACACTAACCAGGCCCACTGCTAGGTGCGTGTATATACATACTCACACTCAATAGATAAATAGATATGTACATATTCCCCAGGAAAAATCGCTCTCCGTAAGGTGACTAGGTCTTACTTTAAATCAAGCACTTGACACTAATAAAAACAATGTATTCGGCCATAAGTTCTAGCGCTCGGCCAGGCTGTGAGCAGACTCAGGTAGCGAGTAATTCTCTGTTCTCTGTTTGCACCACACCACAAGTGCTCTCTGCATCCTCCTCCTCGTTTGGGATCAGGCTCTTAGGACGTAAGCATCTTATGCCACTTGCTTGCAATGAATGTCATTAAAGGAAATACGGTCAAAATTTGGCAAGAATCGTGTGTATTCAAGCTCTGTGTTTTTTAAATGATCCAAAATGCTGACAATTTTAGTCAAAGACTAAATACTGTTCCTTCTCTTCTCATAAGGGATTTTACTATGCAAACTGTTTTGTCTATTTTTTTTTTAAGAATTAGAAGTGGGAGGTAAAATCACCAAATGTGTCCCAAGTGACTTGGGAAACTACCATACTGATTTAGGTGGCAAAGTAGCTCTTACTTATGAGGTGCAAAGGCTCATAAGTTATTTAGGTGTTTTGAAAATTTTATCTAATACTTTTCACCAATAAAATTCCCTATGATTTTAGAAAGACTGTAAATCAAATCAGCAGGTATAATTCACCATCTCTTAATGGTAGGCAAATGTTAATTTATAATAAACATCTGTGTATAAAGAACTGCAGCTCGATGATTAGATGTAGTTGAATACCTAATTAGAAATAAAAATCTTATTATACCTTTTCATTGCCTATAACCGTTTGGTGCTATTCTTGTTAGTAAGAAAATCAAGTACTGGAAGTTAATATAAACTGTGCACAAACAAAGTGTTGATAACTACCTTAGAAATATCATAAACATTATTATATTATGCCATATTTGCTTCTGACAGCATTTGTTAGAATATTGATTCCTGCAGAAGAAAAGCAGTGAAAAATTCTACAGAGGCAGAAAGAATTTAAAAGACCCATCTAACTGAAAATATCTTGCTCTCTGCAGACTTAATTTTGCCCTCCCTTGATATTCACTCCTGAAAGGTGCTCAGTACTCAATCTCTGTTTCGGCAAAGCTAAATGGATATTTAACTGTAATTCCATCAATTTTACTGAAGTCACATGTTTATCAATTTTGGAGAGAAACTTCAGCGGTGCTACACATTAAAGAAATAAAACTCAGAACTCAATCAAATTCTGAGGAAAGCAAATCTTCTGCATTATAATTAACATCTCAACTAATTCCAGTCAAAAAGAACCAGAGAGCGATGTTTTGCTCCTGTCTCATTTTGAATGTTTCTTTGGATGTTTTCAATACCGCTTTAATAGAACAGAGCCCATTCCTGCAAATATTTTTGTTCATGAGCAATTTTACTCCTCTGATAAATACTATTGAATCTACAAGGGCTATACTCAAAAGCAAAGTTACTCATCTGGGCAAATACATGCAAGACAAGGCTGTTCGGCAGCTCCTCATGACAATAAAGAAGAGAAAAATATGCTGGTGGGACAAAGGCTGAAGGATTGGGCCCATGGCCAGTAACATTATAATTTTTTTTTGTTTTTAATAATGGGGAAAGCCCACGCATGAGTGAAACCATATGGAAAACTGAGTTAAGGTGAGGAGGTTTTAAATAATGCTTATTTATCATTTTGAAAGAAAAAAAAATCCTGTTCCTGCCTATTGCATTTTACTCTTTCAATGTAGGGACTGATTCTGTGGCCAAAATTCCTCTCCTTGTCAGGGGGGAAATTATCTGCATAGACTACTGCAGGATCAGGCCCTGGAAAGTCATTGCAAGCTTATTGGCAAAGCTTGCTCCCTTCCATCTCTATCTATCTCATTTTCTGTTTTCTCTATCCCTGCACAGGAAGAGAACCAAAAGTTAAGCTAAAATACATTAACTAGTATCAGTTTATTAATTGGAGAATTTAACCTATCCCTCTTGCTGTTCATCTGAAATTAATTAAGTGTGTAGGATTACAAGGTGGGTGTACCACAGGCAGCAGTCCAGGCTCAAGTTAATCAAAAGAGCACATGTTGAATGCATACAATTTAGTAAAGGTTAATCCAGTGAAGATGATCCCTCGCTGGTCCTAATTACTCTAGGTGATAGATTGTGGAATGAGAAAATAGGAAGGAAGAGAAATTTTGTCCTGCTGGTCTACCAGGATTTTCTAATTAAATTTAGAAGGCTATGCACAGGAGCAAATAGTTTCAAGGGAAGACCACACTCTTAGGGTCCTTATCTGGACTGAATGTAAGGAATTTTGAACCAAAATAGTCTGGCATCTCAACTTAGAAAATGCATAGTTTAAACCTGGCCAAAATTAAAGCTGCCTTTCTGTAAATTCGCACTACCAAGAGTACTGTGTATCTCTGAACACTGCCAAGGTACTGTTTAGCTGTTCACTGCTTAGCAATTTAGCTCTTGCATGAAGGTAATGACACATTAGAACAGGTCCAGTCTTTTTTTACTAATTCACTATCTTTATCCAGGAACCAAACAGCAGTATCACAGAGCTAATTTGCCATAGGAATATATTGATGTTGTATTAGATAAAGCCTTTTCATTTACCCTTATTTCATTATGTGAATCCCAAAGCAAACAGAAAGGTTTCTAATATCCTCTGATTGCCATGCTCTATACTCATTACCTCAGTAAGTTATCTTTTTCTCCATAATTCTTTCCTGTTTTTTCTTTTTTCTTTTTTTTCTTTTGCTTTTTTGTTTGTTCCATCTTTTAAGTAATCTTATGAAAAGCTTTTTCTTTTTTTTTTTTCTCCAGGCATATGCATATAAAAGTTGTCAAATAATTTGCCCTGTTTTTCAGGTTAGTGATATATTTCTGCTCGAGTGGAGGTATCTGTTTCTGATTTATTAACATTTGATCCCCTGGTTTCCTGCCATTGATCAAGACAAATACTCAGCTCAGCTGATGAGTTTTATATGAAATCTGATATTGCAGGAAGAGAGAAAAGTTAGTACCATTTTTAATATTTTTCTATTTCATGTTTTCCAAGACCATGACATGCACACAAAACACCTAACAAAATTGGGCAGTATTTATTTTTTACCATGCGTGCCTGGGATAAAATTTTTGGAAGTCATACAAGTATTTATCAATAGAACAGATGTTTGCTCGGTGTCATTCACATCCTGTAAACTGTATATACATTTACACCCTACCGCCAAAACATGGTTTCACCCTACTACTGACCGTCTGTCTGCCATTCAATCTCTAGTTAAGTCACGGTCAATAAGGTCAACTCTTTGGCAACATCTGTATTTGATCAGTTCACACAAAATAGGAGCCTTCCTAATGCCTGACTACCCTGAAGTATTTTAAGAGGCAGCATATTACAATAGTTGATTCACCACTGGTGCA
The DNA here is from genome assembly GCA_013389825.1 of Crypturellus undulatus. Taxonomy (NCBI): domain Eukaryota; kingdom Metazoa; phylum Chordata; class Aves; order Tinamiformes; family Tinamidae; genus Crypturellus; species Crypturellus undulatus. The sequence goes on along the minus strand of VWPW01005241.1, from coordinate 1,789,091 downwards.
GACTCTGCACTTGGTAGATTTTGCCTCCTCGGAGGCACTGAAATGTGAAGATTAAAATCCTTTCTAACAAAATAAATCTGTGAAATGAGCAGGTTTAGCAGTTGTGTAGTTTCTACACTGACAAGAAGCGTTTAGCAGCTTCTCTCCCTCAGCCCCTGGTCCCTTGGTGTAGAGATTTGGATTTGTGATCCTTTAAATTTTAACCCTCTTCTGCACATGGATTATGTTTTAAGCATGTCTGGGTTGTTGCAAAGAAGAGAAATAAGAGGGGAAGTCAGAGGGGAAAATATCTCTGCAATTTTATTCCAAAAAACAACAGCAAGGATTTGCACAGTCACTTGTTCCTTTTTGGTGTTTCCACGCTCTTTACTTCCAGAAAGTCAGCATAGCTATTTTCTGACTAGGGGAAGGCAAATCCTCCTTTAAAAATAAAAGCAAAAATAAAAATAAAAATAAAAATTTTCTGGGTGGAATCCTGGCCCTACAGAAGGTAAAGGGAAGTATATTGATGCAACTCAAAAAGGCAGAATTTATCCTGACAGTACCACTTTCAATGTTCAAGCTAACATAAAGCACAAGATTAGAGATTTGACTCTCAACACAGACAGACTGGTGTCTTTATTGGCATTCCAGCTTTTAGAGCAAATGAGGCCAAAATCTGGCCTCCAGGGATGGGCTTACGGGATGTGATCCCCTTTTACCCACTGAGAACCAACATGCAGCTCTGGGGAAACCCAGACAAGCAAAATAACCAGTACTCCCTTGCCCTGCTATTAGAGACTGTGAGATTTAGAGGTAGCTACAGACACCCAAATGGAAATAAATAAGATTGCCAATACTTTGAATATGTTACTGGTTACCTTCCACACTGGGCCTGAACACAGAAATAGTTTCCACCCACTGCGTATCACAAAATTTGCTTTTCTTAAAGACTTTGTGATAGAGATTTGGTTCACCCAAGCTGCTACTTTTGTTTGTTTTTAAGAAATCATCCTTTCTCGTTACATCAAAATTTTGATGGAAATATTTTGCTAAAAAATACAACAGGGAATAGACTGGGAAAAATTGAGTAAAAGTTGGAAGCACCTTGAATCAGGGACATCCTGATTCTCCTCTGGTTTCTGTTTTCCTTCATTTCTGCCGAAAGCCCAAGTGGGAGAAGTTTGACCTGGGTGACTGTGGTTGTTCTGGGGGCTGTTCAGAAGCAGCAAATTTGAAAACAACCTAAATATCGAAGGTGACGGCTTAGATGATTTTAGGTGCTCTAGCTATCTGGTACACAGGAAACATCACAGTAGACTATGTGGTTGAGCTGCTCCCTTTAGTACTACTTGCATATTATTGACAGAATTGTCCATCTAATACTTATTATTACAGTGTGTTAAATATGTCTTAGGTTTCCCCATCCTATTGTTTTGTCTTGTAAAGCTGCCATAACTGTTCTGTTTTAAAGATATATTGTTACATGTGTTCTGAATTTCTGTATTAGAAAAAAATGGGAAATAATTCCACCATACACATGAATTTCAGTGGTATAACATTTTATTCCTTTAAAAGCTCAGGCAGAGGAAGCTTGAGATCCACTTCTGATTAGTCAGATAAAAAAAGCAAAGGTTTGCAAATATTCCCTGGTTACCTTTTCAGAATAAAGAGAAAATGTTGTTCTTAACTTAGACTATGGATTATTACTGAAATATAAATATTAAGTGTAACCAGGATTGTAATGAAAATTGGGTGAAATCCTAATGACAAATAGGCTGCAGCCATAGAAACTACCATCAAAGCCAACAGTAATGCTACTTTTTACTTCACTAAAATGTGGATCCAGCTCTAGTCAGGTTCAGCGGGTTGTTGCCTCTGTGGCTGCTGCACGGGGCTTGGAGCCTCCGTGAGGGTCACATCTGCTTTGGGAATGTGTGAAAATCAGATGACTCATCATTTGAGAGACTTCCTTTAAAAAGTGTCAAAAAAATAGTATTTTAAGAGAAGAGGCCAATATTTAAAATTTGTTGAAGTATAGGCAGATTGTCTTCTGAAATTTCTTTCTCGATATACTTTCATGTTGGCGTGATTGCTTAAAAACTGATTCTGAAACTCATGAAACTGATGTTGCGCAGAATCCTCATATTGATTAATATCATCTAGTGTTTGTGTAGTGGCAGGGGCTTATGTACCAGACTTAGTGTAGGTCTTTGAACCTGAAGGTCACCTGATTGCCACAGCAAGCAATTAGCAAGTTAAAAAAAAAAAGGAAAAAAATGCTAGGAAATTTTAATAATAAAGAAAAAAAAACACAGATAGTGCTAGAGTCCTATTTTCAGAGTTCTTATTCACATGTGTTTGAAGAAACTACAAACATCACCAAAGACAGCAACAATAAAAATGGAAATAGAGTGATTAAAAATATGAAGCTGCAAAATACCAGTGAGATTCATGGGAAAATGTAACCCAGTACACCCAGGGAAACGTAATTTGAAACACAGACATTCAAAGAGATGGAGAATCCTAGAAAGCAGCATTGCTGAAAGAGACCTCAGGGTCAAATTAGACATGAATTTGCAATATGATACAAGAGCATGACCAGGCAGTGCAGTTGTGCCATGCAGATAGAGGTGGACCTCGATACCCAAAGGTCACCATCCATTCCCAACGTTGTCATATCAGATGGAAACTGGGGAGAGGTAAGGAGACTGTGGATGAGCATAGAGTGTCCATGTGCAAAAATTCAATAAAAATACCCACTAGGCACCTTTCTCAGTTGCAAGGTACTAGCAAGCACCTTTCTACTAGATGGGAAATGTTTGCAGGTGGCTGCGGTTTTCCTTTTCCCCATGCTCAGCTATGAGCAGCAAGATGCCCCGCTCCCCAGGACCCAGAAAATTGGCCAAACAGAGGCTGCGCACTGCCAGCTTGCTCTGAACTCCCGCGGGAGCCCAAGTTCAAGACTTTTCAAGGAGTGTGTGGAGGAATCCCACCCGCTCTGGCACTTCCGTGGCCCCACAGCAATCCCGGAGAAACTGTCCTGCAACTGGCTGCAGCTGCAATTCGTCTCACACTGCCTGCTTTTGGACGTATTCCTCGGGCTGAGACGCATCTCCCCGGGGCAGCAGACCCAACTCCAAGGCTATTTCAGTGCCTGCGGTGCCCTGGGGAGCTGCAGCAAGGACCAGGACACGCTTCTCAGCATCCTGTGTGGAAAAAATGCAATTCTCCAAAACACAGTGGTTTTGCATTACTAGGAGTTTTTTTAAAAGATTGTTTTTCAAACATATTCTGTCAAAGAGCTGAAAAAGAATAAATCTGGTCAGTAGTTTTAATCTGGTTTTGCTCTAACTTTCTGGCATCTTTGTCTCTAACAGTAGCAAATATTTGTCTAGTACGCAGGAAAAAAAAAAGAGATTCCCTTGGGAATGCTTGCTGCTAACTGAAGACTATGGACGAAAATACAGTTGACAGACTCTAAGGTCCAAAAACATTTTTTTCAATATGACTAAACAGATCTGAAATGAAAGTTTAAGCACTTATGACATAAAATTCTGATATTGTGTATCAAAAATTTTCCATGCAAAAGTGTGGATCATGTCTCAATATTTGTAAGCATTAATTATATCCATTAGAAACCAGTGCCATTTAACAGAGTTTGAAAGAAGGCTTCATATTTTAGGTCACTGAGGTCTAATGACAGGAGTTATTGTGGGTTCTTTTTCATTTTATTACTGTTAATAAAAAAATAACAATTTGAAGCCAAGCTGCAGCCTGAAAAGATTTTTTTATGTGCAGCCAAGATATTAGGATGGTGAAATAATATTTTGTCCAGTAGATGGCCAATTATCTATTAGCACAGACTGAAAAGAAAGAAAAAAAAAAAGGATAGAAAAATCCTTTCCTTTCCTTTCCTTTCCTTTCCTTTCCTTTCCTTTCCTTTCCTTTCCTTTCCTTTCCTTTCCTTTCCTTTCCTTTCCTTTCCTTTCCTTTCCTTTCCTTTCTTTTTCCTCCCCTTTCCTTTCTTCTCCTCTCTTCTCCTTTTCTCTTT